>WNWK01009934.1:0-73338 GCA_009830355.1 Cherax destructor | reverse complement strand
CCCCTTAAAGTGCGGGCATTGTATTTCCCCTTTTCCCCGGACCAAGTCCAACTAAATCAATTAACTGGTTTCCTAAATCCCTTCACAAAATGTTCCCCTGCTCACACTCCAACGTCGTCATGCCCCAAAAAACCATTCGTCTCCATTCCCCCTATCTAACACGCCCACATGCTTGCGGGAAGTCCAAGCCCCCCCCACAATCCCCCTTTTCCCCCTTCCCCCCAAACCTTTTTGGGAGCCCTCTACCCCCCCTTTTCCCCCCTACAGATTTATACGCTTCCAAGTTTTTGCTTTGATCCATTCTTTTTAAATGCCCAAACCACCTAAACAACCCTTCTTCAGCCCTCTGACAAATATTTTTAGAAACTCCCCCCTCCTAATTTCCTTTTTCCCCCTTTTTTTTTCCCTTATTTACCCAATTTCCCCTTAGCCCGGGACTCTCCACTGCCTCCAGCCTCCTCCTCGCTGCATTTTTAAAAATTGCTTCCCCCCATATAAGAGTTTGGTACAACTATCCCGACATTTTTTTCCCCGGGGGAATCGTTTTTGTCTCCACAGATACCTCAATCCACCACTCACCTTTTTCCTTCATCAATTCTAGGTTAACCTCCCCCAAAACCCAACCTGACACGTCAACTCCCAAATATCTGAAAACATTTATTTTTTCCCCATAATCCCTCCCCCCAATTTTTTTTTCCCCAAATTTTTTTTTTTTTTAAAAAGTTTGATACCCTCATCACCTTACTCTTATCTTTTTTTTTTTAATTTTCCCCCCCTTTTTAAACACCCCCCAAACTCGTCCACTAACCTTGCAACTTTTCTTTAGAATCTCCCTTGCCGGTATCATCAAAAAAAAAAACTTTTCCCAACTCCCTTTTTGCTTTTAAATTTCCCCCAAAATTTAATCCCCCCCCCCCCCCCCTAGCATTTTTTTTTTCCCCCATCTATAAATATATTAAACAACCATGGTGAAACAAAACCCCCCGTCTAAGACCTATTTTTCGGAAAAAAATTCCCTCCCCCCTCCCCCCCTAACCTGAGCCTCACTACCCCTCAAAAAAATTTTTGGGCCTTCAGTAACCTATATTTCCTTTACACTTGCAACATTTGCCACATTCCCCCCCTATCCACTCTATCATATGCCTTTTCTAAATCCATAAATGCAATAAAAACTTCTCTACCTTTATCTAAATACTGTTCACATATAGCTTCACTGTAAACACGTCTAAAAACCCCCTACCCCCCCTAAAGCCCTCCTTGCCCCATCAAAAATCCTACTCTCTGTCTTACCTCTAATTCTTTCAAAAAAACCTTCCATACACTTTACCTGGTATACTCAGTAAATTTTTTCCCCCCAAAAATTTTTACATTTTTTTATCCCCCTTCCCTTTATATAAAGGAACTATACATGCTCTCTGCCAATCCCTAGGTACCTTCCCTCTTTCATACATTTATTAAAAAAAATACCAACCACCCC
Source organism: Cherax destructor (assembly GCA_009830355.1). Taxonomy (NCBI): domain Eukaryota; kingdom Metazoa; phylum Arthropoda; class Malacostraca; order Decapoda; family Parastacidae; genus Cherax; species Cherax destructor. Next base: position 71,861 of record WNWK01009934.1, on the reverse strand, counting down.
CCCCCTATATCCCCTGCTTTTCTTTTTCTGTCTTTTTTTCCCCGTAATTTTCCAGTTTGCTTTACCCCTTTCATTCTCGTAAATCCCTCACGCACCTCCCCAACACTCACATCCTTTTCTTCTTCACCCCCTAAACGAGTTGTACCCCCCTGGCCAGTCAAAAATTCCCGCCCCCCTTTTTTCATCGTTTTTTAAAAAAGTTCCTCAAAAATTCCCCTATCCCCCAATACCTCCACCCCCCATCTAAAACCCCCCTACTCTGTGGGTTTTTTAAAAATTCATCAAAGTGAAGTTCTTCCCCCCTAATCCCCCCTTTCCCTCCAGCCCATGGACCAGCAGGTCTTTTTCCTTTTTTAAAAAAAACTCTCCCCCGGAAATTTTTCAAATCTTTGATGTGACCCAAACATGAATATAACCAAAGGGGTTTTTGGAAAAACATTTCCATATGCTGCATTTGTAAACCTTATAGGTAAGGCTTGGGGGGGGACTACCAGGATTTGTTTTTGCCTGGAGAAAATTGTGGCCAGACTGGTCCGGGAAAATTTTGAAAGGTTTTTGGGGCTGAGCCCCCAAAACCCCCTCCCGGCCTGAGCCTGAGCCTGTTGGGGAAAAAATTTTGGGGGGGGGGGGAAATCTTTGGGGTTAGAGGTGAAGGGGGGTGAGGATTGGAAACAGTTGGTGGAGGAGCACAAGAAGGGGCAAAACCCCCGAAAGATCTGAAAAGGGTTCCAAACAGAAAAGGGGAAAAAGAGCCCCGTGGTCAGGACAATGGTTCAGAGGAGGAGGATGGAACAGGGAAAAAAAAGAAATTTTTTTAAGGATTAGGGAGATCTTTTGCCAAATGGAGTGATGTCCTTTTGGGGGGGAAAATCACCCTAACCATGCTGTTGCAGGCCGTGTGGGGGCCTGTACAATGACACAGTGGTGTGTCTTTTCAGGGATGTATTAAAAAATTTGCCAGAAAAAAGCTCCCTTGACAAATTTATTGTTAGAAAAAAGGGCCCGTGACTCTCAAGCTGGTCCTAGTGGCATTAAAAAAAAAGGGGGAAAAAAAACCCCCGAAAGAACTTTTCCTGCAGGTTAATGGAAGGATTTCCCTTCAAACACAGCATACTACTCCACCTTCTCCCCCCCCCCCCTCCTCCACACATCAACAACTCTTCAATAAATGTAAAAAACATGTTTTGTACAATATTTACATTTTTTTTAGGTATTCTTCATTAAATTGTGTATTATTTGATGTCAAAAGTTCTAAAAAAATTTTATTTAACTACTTTTGGGGAAAAATTGGAAGGATTAAAAATTTTTTTTCCCTTATTTCTTATGGGAAAATTGATTGATCTTTTTTTGGGGTTTTTTAAAAAATGCCCCCTCTGACGGAAATATCGTATTGGGGCCCCTTTTACTCTCTCACTTGGTTCCCAAAAATCCCCACACTCACTCAACATTTCCCAAAATTTTCTCCTCTAACCCCCCTTCTTCTCCAGGTTTCATAAACACTTACTTAACCCACTTTTTTACATCCCCAACCCTTTTTTTTTCTCCCCATAATCCTTGAATTTATACATTTATATTCCCTTTTTTTCCCCCTAACTGATTATTCAACATTATTGCCCTTTTTTAGCTCTAACTCTATTTGGGAAAACCCCGATCTAATCCCATTTATTTCTCCCCCTGAAACTCTCCTACCCCCTTCAGCTTTGTCTCACTTAAAGCCAGGACATCCAGCTTCTTTTCATTCATTTAAAATTTTACAATCATCTCTTTCTTATCATTCCCAACATCCACTCAATTCAAACATCCCCTTTGACGGTTTTTTTCTTCTTCTTTTTATAAGCTATCGGGGAAAAGGGGGGTTTCCAAGTTCCCCCCCTTTTGTTGACTTTAAAAACACGCATGGGGGACCCGGGGGAAAAATTTTATTCCACTTCCCCCTGGATAAAAGGAAAAGCAATAAAAAAAGAACTATTAAAATAAAATCAAAGAAAACTCAGATGGGGGGTTACATAAAAAGTGTACATTTTGGGGGGGGTGACCTCATATTTTTTAACTATCTCCTTCTTTTGTTTGATGGGGTTTTCCCTCTCTTTACTCAGGGGGGCCCCTGGGCTTCTTTGGACCCATGGTACTTATTTCACGTGACAGTCACTGAACCAGCAATAAACACAACAAAAAATATTTTAATGTTTGAAAGAGTGCGCTGGGTAATGTTCTCTCGTTGAAACAACGCTAGACTGGCGGCCTGCGTGCCTCACCCCCGGCACGGGCAGGCGGACAGGTCTGGTATGGGCCCCCACACGAGGGAATGGTCCACATGGGGAAATATTTACCCCCAAAAAAAACTGTTACAGGGTCACTGCTATATGGAATCACCGCTAGTCGAGGGACCACTGTATTCACACTTATATAAATAAGAAATATATTACACTTGCCTTGGAGGAAATTGGCAAAAATGTTTTTCCCAGTCCCCCTATATTCCCAAATAACAATGGAGGAGTTAAGTTTTGTGTTATCATTTTTCATTCTTAATCGCTTAACTTACTTGCTACTCTGTTAATACTACACTTTTTTTGCTGGCTTGTGCTATAGCCTTTATAACTCACTTTGATACTTTCCGATTTCTTTCTTTAATAATATGGTTTTCCTCACTTCTTTAGCAAAGGACTGGCTCTAAAAACTTTTTTTGGGCCCATGGTGGCTTTTAGCAGTCACACAAAATCAAGGGCCCCAAACAATGATTTTTAAACCCCTTTTTGGGGTTTGGGGGGTTGTAAAATCGCATGCCCCAGAGGGAGAGAATGGGTCTTTTGGGTCAGTGTCCGGTAAAAAAATTCTGCACCACACGGTGCATAATGGGGAAAAAAAAAAAAATGACCGTGTTTTTGGTTTAAAACAGCGATTTGATCTTTTTTTAAAGATGGTTTTATGCTTGTATTCTCGTTTTCTTAGTCTCTTTTGATGAATGGATGATATATTACAGAAATATAGATAATTTTGACTGGTTTCACGATGACGTACCTTGACTAAAAAAAAGAAAAAGCGAAAATGTTCGATTTTGCGATGTTCAAGAGTAAACAAATCACACCAGGGTCAATACACATCAACTGGAGTCTAATATTTTTTTCAAGTGCCTGATTTTATACCATTTTTACAATAAAATTCAAAAGGGAAAAAACAAAAGTAATGTAAGAGGGCCTGGGGAGGACTAATGAACAGAAGATGTTATTTAGTGCCAGGAATGTCTGCCTTGTTATTCTGGACCCTTTTTTGAAATTGGCATCTTTGAAATTTGTGTGAAATTGGCCAAATTGCCATTTTCTGACCACTATTTTGGATAGTTGAAATTGGTAAATAGGCGTTTTCTTGTACTCAATCGATAGAAGAAATAGAGTTCTAGCGAAATAGCTATAATTTTAGTAGACTGAAACATTGGAATGTGCCGAAAATAGGGCTCAAAGTGGGCGAAATCGCCGATGCGTAAGTGTCATGGCTACGCTAATTTCGCGAAAGCATAATTCCGTTAGTTTTCGATCAAATTTCATAATTTTTGTGGCGTTATGATCGGAAAAGATTCTCTATCATTCCATAAGAAAAATATTTTTTTTTTTTTAAATTCGTGGACCCTGAGAACGAGTTTCAGAGAGACCCCTTGGACCCCCAAAGGGTTAAATTCGAATGGCGAGGTCCACTGTAGATTGAAACATTGAAATTTGCCGAAAATAGGGCTCAAAGTAGGCGAAATCGCCGATGCGTAAATGTCATGGATACCGCTAACTTCGTGAAAGCATAATTCCATTAGTTTTTATCAAATTTCATCAATTTGGTGGCGGTATGATTGGAAAAGATTCTCTATCATTTCATAAGAAAAATAATTTATTTTTTTCCGAAAATTTGCAACCCTGAGGGAAAGAGTTTCGGAGAGGTCCTGAAACCCCCAAAGGGTTAAGAAATGTTTTGTATGAACTTGCAGGATAATGTTCACTCAACCAGAAACAATGCTAAACTGCCTGAGAATGTCGTTGGAGGCGGGTTTTGTATGTGCGCCGGGCACTGGACACGTTCCATACCATCGATGAAAACTAAGCAAATCGCGAAAACTAAGCCAATATTTCCACGAAAAAGTGTGCGAAAACCAAGATCAGCAAGAACTCGAGACATGAAAACCAAGGGTCCATTGTATTTCTTATTCTCGAGGTACTAAACGTCACCCCACCTCTGGGGTCTCAACTTCTGCAGCCACCTGTCTCCAATTATTTTGCTGTCCTGGACTCAGAGGTCCCTACCTCAGCACCTCATTCTTTTCTCACCTCTTCCTCTTCTCACTCACAAGTTTCTGTGTCTACAAGACCTCGTGAAACACCTACTCCCCATCGCCCTTCTTCTTCTCCGAAATCCAAAACATCCCCATTGTTCAAATCTTCTTTCACTCCTCCTTTCCTTCTGCAACCTGGACATTTTTCCTTCCCAGTCTCTGTACCTGGTTCTTCACCTCTAACTGGCTGTTATGAGTGTGGAGGTTAATCCTTCTCCTTGTACAGTACCCTCTTTCCCTGTCCCCTCCCAAGTTTCTTCCTCTTCTGCCCCCTCCCAGGTTGCTTCCTCTCCTGTCCCCTCCCAAGCTTCTCTAGTTTCCTCTACCCTTAGTCTTCCCCAATACTTTGGTACAGTACATTGTCTCCCCAATCTTTACTCACCCTTTTCTTCCATCTTCAATATTGTACCACATACAACATCCTTGTCCTCTGAAATACTTGAAGCTATCTCAGAATATATTGAGGAGACTAGACCATTGATGGACACCAATCCACTTCGTGTTCCTCCTTTTCACTCTTCTCCATCTGCATAACACCTTTCTTCGCAACGTCTCAATTCTTCGCTGCTTAAAAGTTTTCCGCTGCCTCCACATGTAGACTTTTCTAACCTACTAGTCTGTATCTTTCTCTTCTCAAATCATGGCTTATTTACAGTGGAATATCTGCAGCCTCAGAGGTAACCGGGGTGAGCTCCAGGTGTTTCTCTCCCAGTTTTGCCCTGTTTGTGTTTGTTTACAAGAACCCAAATTATGCTCCGCTGTTATCCGTCCCATCTTGGGCTATGATTTACAGTGGAACCCCGAGTTTCGAACGCCTCGACTATCGAACGATTAAAGTTTCGAATGCTTTTTTTCGAACAAATTTTGTCCTGAGTATTGAACATGCCCCGTGTTTCGAACCACGTGCATACCAGACCTGTCCGCCCGGCACCTGCTCGCCTGCTCGCACAGGTGGTGTGAGTCAGTCTAGCTTTGTTTATCCTCCAGTGAACATTGCCCTGTGTGCTCATCCAAACATTTCACAAATAATTAATTGTGTTTGGAGCTTGTTCATTAAGTGTGACTGTGAAATAAGCTACCATGGGTCCATGGGTCTGCCTGTTGTGGAAGGTATTGTGGCATTGGGCAAGTCCATTTAGTTGGAGGTGGGTGGTGAGGATGTGGAAGAGTTGGTGGATGACCACAATGAAGAGCTAACCACTGAAGAGCTGGAAGAGCTTCAACTGGAACAGCATCAGATCACAGTTCAGGAACTTGCTTCACAGGAGGAGGAAGAAGGAGTGGATGAGTGCCTTCTTCAGAGATTAAGGAAATTTGTGCATTGTGGAATAGTGTGCAGGCATTTGCTGAAAAATATAACCCTGAGGAAGCTGAAACAAGCCATATCTGCAACATGTTCAGTGACAAAACAATGTCCCATTTTAGGGGCACCTTAAAGAGGCACCAGAAACAGAGGACTCTTGACAGTGACTCTCAAGCTGGTCCTAGTGGCATTAAAAGAAAAAGTAGGGAAGTAACCCCAGAGAGGGACTTGTTACCTGAAGTCCTTATGGAGGGGGATTTCCCTTCCTAACACTAAGCCCTCCATCCCTCACTCCTCCCTATCTTCCAGATGCCATTAACAATCTTCAATAAAGATAAGTAAAAATGTTATTTTATATGTTTATTTAAATGTTTGTATTTATTTATTAACCCTTTCAGGGTTTCGGCTGTACTAGTACGGCTTACGCGCCAGGGTTTTCCACGTACTAGTATGCATAAATTCTAGCGGCTTCAAATTGAGGGGGAGAGAGCTGGTAAGCCTGCATGTGATAGAATGGGTCTATGTGGTAAGTGTGCACAGTAGGAAAAAATCTATGCACCCGCATTGCATTGTGGGAGTGGTAATTCAGTGCACCTTTGTCACCAAGCCATGCAGTAAGGAATACCTCACTCCGGCAGTGTGAGTGGTAGGGAAGGCAGTGGGGGGGAAGACAGTGGGGGGGTGGGGTAGACAGTGGAGGGAAGGCTAGCTGGCTGGCTGGCTGGCTGGCAGGCAGGCAGGCAGGCAGGCAGGCTGGCTGGCCGGCTGGCTGGCTGGCTGACCATCTGGCTATCCAGCTGGCTGGCTAGCTAGTTTGCTCTGTCACACAGGTACACAAAAATACATAGTGTAAATAACCTAGGATAAATACATAGTGTAAATTACATAGGATAAATACATAGTGTAAATTACATAGGATAACCCAAAAAAATCCTCTCTGGCAAATATGTATCAACTCAGATGTGGCAGTGTTGGTTCAATAGTGACTGTCTCTGAGACAGAGAGAGACAGAGAGACAAGCAGACAGACAGATAAAACAGTGAAAACAAATAATGCGAAGGCAGTGTACCCTTATTTGTCAAATGTCATCACTGTCATTAGTTTGATGATAAGACGAGGCTAACCCATCACCCCTGGCTGGCAGGGAGACAGGGAGGCAGGCAGGTGAAGGCAGTGTACCCTCATTTGTCAAATGTCATCACTGTCATTAGTTTGGTGATAAGACGAGGCTAACCCGTCACCCCTGGCTGGCAGGGAGACAGGGAGGCAGGCAGGGAGACAGACAGGGAGGGAGGCAGGCAGGGAGACAGAGGGACAGGAGGAGGCGGAGGCAGGGAGACAGACAGGGAGGGAGGCAGGCAGGGAGACAGACAGGGAGGGAGGCAGGCAGGGAGACAGACAGGGAGGGAGGCAGGAGGGAGACAGACAGGGAGGGAGGCAGGCAGGCGAAGGCAGTGTACCCTCATTTGTCAAATGTCATCACTGTCATTAGTTTGGTGATAAGACGAGGCTAACCCGTCACCCCTGGCTGACAGGGAGGCAGGCAGGGAGGCAGGCAGGGAGGCAGGCAGGGAGGCAGGCAGGCAAAGGCAGTGTACCCTCATCAATGTCAACACTAATTAGTTTAGCTAATAATAATAAAATAAGAGTACCCTCACCCCTCATCAATGTCACTGCTGTAATTAGATTAGTGATAAGACTGACACACTCTTACACCATGCTTTAATAATAATAATAATAATAATAATTATTATTTTATTATTATTATATTCTCCCGTGCCAGTCAGTCAGTCAGCCAGCCGGCTAGCTGGTCAGCCAGCAAGCCAGCTGGCCATCCATGCAACCAGCTGTTCAGCCAGCCAGCTGGTCAGCAAGCCAGCCAGCCAGCTGGTCAGTCAGCCAGCCAGCAGTTATTGTGTAGTATACAAGGAGTGTATATATACAAAATCTGGTTTATATTGGTCTCACAGGACATAAAAGTTACTTGACAAAATAAAATGTTAAAAAATAAAAGAAAAAAGTATAAAAAAAATAAACTATTACCGGGTGACAGGCAGTCGGCGATGTTGCCGTAAGCGGTTCAATTTTGGTCAACTACAATCCTCTATATCTCGTTAAGTATTGATCGTAAAAATGTTTCATAAGATTTTTTTTTTTTTTTTTGAATTCTGCGACCCTGAGAACGAGATTCGGACAGGGCCCTGCGACCCTGAAAGGGTTAATAACTGTACTATGAATGATTGTTGTGTGTATGTAAAACTATAATTAATCTCTATAAAATGTATTTTTTGTTAATATTTTTGGGTTTCTGGAACTGATTAATTGTATTTAAATTATTTCTTATGGGAAATATTGCTTCGAGTTTCGAACGTTTTGAGTTTAGAACTAGCTCCTGGAACGGATTAAGTTCGAAACTCGGGGTTCCACTGTATTATATTCACTGGATCTTTTTCCTGATGGAACCTTTAATGAAAGTGCATTTCTTATACGCACCGGTATTCCATACCATCAGCTCTTTGTTCATACTTTGCTGCAGTACACTGCAGCCTGTATCCACTTGAATAAGTTGTATACAGTCTGTTCTTTGTATCTCTCTCCTTCTCGGGCCTTATCTATCCCAGATGTTGCATTTCTGGTTTCTTCCTTACTACCACCACTTCTGTTACTTGGCGATTTTATTGTCCACCATTTTCTCTTCGGGGGGGTCTCACTGTGACTTTTGAGGCATTCAGTTGGAGGCTTTTCTCGCTTCTCTCCCCCTCCATGTTTTAAATACGGGTACTCCCACCCATTTTGATCCTCGTACTCATTCTCTCTCTTGCATCGATCTCTTGGTTTGCTCTTCCTCAATTGTACTAGACTTCACCTGGTTTGTCCTCCCGGACTTGCATGACAGTGATCATTTTCCAATCATCCTTACTTGTCCTTCGTATTTCCCACTTCCTCGTAGCCCATGCTGGCAATTTGACCGAACAAATTGGGACCTTTACTCACATCTAACTCCTTTTAGTGAGGCTCCTTCTTCATCCTCCATTGATGAGCTTTTACACCTCTTCTTGACCTCAGTCTTAACTGCAGCTTCACATTCTATACCCCAAACCTTGGGCAGGCATTCTCAGAAGTGCGTGCCTTGGTGGTCTCCTGCTTGTGCTCAGGTAGTATGTTTGAAACGTGCTGCGTGGGGCAGGTACCAGTACAATAGAATAGTGATGTATTGGATATTCGCATCCGCATCTGCGGAACATCCGCACAATTTCTTGCATCCGTATCCGTATTTCACAGCAAACAGATATCTGCATATACATCCACATCCAAAATCCGCGGAACATCCGCACAATTTCTTACATCCACATCCTCATCCGCATTCGCATCCGTAAAATGAGTAAGACATTCGAATACACATCCGCATACCGGATATCTAAATTTTTCACATCCGATACATCTCTACAATAGAACCACAGAGAGACTCCTTGATTTTAAGCAGAAGCGAGTGGTTGCTCGCCGTGTCATCCATGATGCTAAACACATGTGCTGGCGGAATTATGTTTCTACCATCACCTCTGCTTCCTCTATCAGTGCAGTCTGGAAAAAAGTATGGAAACTGAGTGGTAAACACTCTCCAGACCCAGCTCCTGTTCATCGGGTTGCTGGTGTCGATGTTGCAAACCCTATTGACATTGCCACCGAAATTGGTATTCATCTTGTCCGTATCTCTCAGGGCTTTCATCTATGCCCCTCGTTTCGTTCCTCAAAGTCTGCCAGAGAGTTAGAGCCCTTAAACTTTTCTTCTATCAGAGAAGAATCTTATAATGTGCCTTTTACACTTCTGGAACTGGAGGCAACACTCTCAGCTTGCCGATTATCAGCAGCTGGGCCTGACAGCATTCGTATTCATATGCTACAGCATTTGCATCAGTCAGCCCTTGCAGTCCTCTTATGACTCCTTAATCTTATTTGGTCACAAGGAGTTCTTCCCCAGCTGTGGAAATCTGCCACTGTTTTACCTTTTTGTAAACCAGGTATTTCGGGACATGATGCCTCCCATTATTGTCCCATTGCTCTTACCAGTGCAGTTTGCAAGGTAATGGAATGTCTGGTAAATAGACATTTGATGTGGTATATAGAGACACACAATAGTCTCTCCACTAGTCAATGTGGCTTTCATAAGGGCCGTTCTACTTACTACTTACTCCGTTTATATACGTATGTTCATAATGCCTTTGCTAATAACCACTCAGTTATTGCCATCTTTTTTGATCTTCAGAAGGCATATGACATAACATGGAGATATAACATCTTGGCCCAAGTTCACTCCTTGGGCCTCTTAGGCAATCTGCCATTTTCCCTTAAGAACTTATCTGAGAGACATTTCCATGTTCAGGTTAATAATTTGCCTTCCCCAGACTTTATCCAAACTGAAGGTGTTTCCCAGGGATGTTTCCTTAGCACCACACTTTTTCTCAATGCTATAAATGATCTGGCCTCTGTTCTTTCATCTAATATTTGGTCATCACTCTATGTTGATGAATTTGCTATAGCTTTTGCAGGCACTGACTGTCACCTCATTGCAGTTTCTCTCCAGAATGCTGTCAACAGTGTTTCTAATTAGGCCATTGCTCATAGGTTTAAATTTTCTAGTACTGAAACACACCTGTTATGGCCCCCTACCTAACAGTGGTTGTTAGGTAGTTTACCTGCCGGCCTGTGACGTAATCAAACGTGATGTTTGACTGACGGGCCGGCTAGACTGACAGTGTCATCGAGACTCTCCCCTATTCAACACTGGAGAGTTCACCAGCTCCCTGATACACTACTGGAGTTCGCCAGTCAGACCTGCGTGAGAGTTACAGTGTGGTGCTGGTGACAAGCTTCCTGATATACTACTGGAGTTCGCCAGTCAGACCTGCGTGAGAGTTGCAGACTCATGCAGTGTGGTGCTGGTGACAGCCTACAGGGCTCCAGTGCAGAGAGAACTGGAAGCTCTCTCTAGACTGTGTTACTCGAATGAGGACACTGTAGCATTATGAGGAGAGCGGCAAGTAAGGTCACCAGAATCTACTAGCTGACTGATGTACCTGCGACTATGTACCTGCGACTATTGTACCTGAAATTATGTACCTGAGGTGTCTTGTGTGACACTGGTTGTGTGTCTGGTGTGACACTGAGATTGTTACCCGGAGTGTCAGGTATCCAGTGGTGCATTCAGAGAGGTTGTGACGGTGGCACGAGACAAGTTAAGAGTCGTGTATTTGATGTGTGTCATAACGCGGTGCAAAGGCTTTATGAGAGAAAGAGTTCATGATACAGGGGGCGTGCCATGTGGCACAGAGAAGGTGTCGTGTGACACAGTAAACAGTTTTTTTTTTTTTTAAGAGTTTTAAGCACAGAAAAAATAGTACAGTGGACCCCCGAGTTACGTACACCCCGGAAATCGTACAATTATGTAAGTATAATATTGTAAGCGCTTTTGTAAGTGTATTTTTGGGGGTCTGAAATGGACTAACCTACTTGACATTTTTTCTTAAGGGAGTAAATTCGTTTGGTAATGGCACTTGAGCAGGCTTCTGGAATGAAGTTTTTACGTTTCTCGGGGGTCCACTGTATTTGAAAAATCCTTAATTATACAAAATAATGCAAGAATGTATCTACCGCATCTGCTAGGGAAATGATAGGATGAATAATGAAAACTTTCAAAACTAGGGACACCAAGTCCATGTTGATTCTCTTCAAATTGCTTGTTCTCTCTAGGCTGGAATACTGCCCTACACTAACTGTCCCCTTCTAGGCAGGCGAAACTGCTGACCTGGAGAATGTACAAAGAACTTTCATGGCACACATAAGTATGATAAGGCATCTAAATTACTGGGAATGGTTGAAGTCCCTTGATTTGTATTCCCTGGAACACAGGCAAGAGAGATACATGATAATATACACTTGAAAATCCTAGAGGGATTAGTACCAAACATGCACACGAAAATCACTAACTATGAAAGCAAAAGACTCGGCAGGAGATGCAAATTTTCCCAATGAAAAGCAGGGGTGCCATGAGTACACTGAAAGAAAACACAATAAGTGTCCGGGGCCCAAGACTGTTCAACTGCCTCCCAGCATACATAAGGGGCATTACCAATAGACCCCTGGCTGTCTTCAAGAAGGCACTGGCAGGCACCTAAAGTTAGTACCTGACTATCCGGGCTGTGGTTCGTACGTCAGTTTGCATCCGGCCAGCAATAACAACCTGATTGATCAGACCCTCATCCACCACGAGGCCTGGTTCAGACCGAGCTGGGGGGGTGTTGATCCCTGAAACCCTCTCCAGGTATATTCCAGGATTAATAGAGAAAAAAATTAAATAACAGAGAGAGACAAAAACATACTGTAATCAACAAAGAAAACAAAATGAATTAAAAACACACACGAAATGCAACACAAGGAGTTAACTGTGAATGAACGTACGTCTGACCGAGACTGACTACAAAGTGAGGGTCTTTGTTAAGTGTACACAAACAACAGGAAGTGGGGAAAATTGGCATGTTAAAAAAAAAAAAATGGCACGGAATGTGAAAATTGGTGTGACTGTGTTTGTTTGGCACCCGATTATGTGTTCGTTATGAGAATGCAAAAATTTGGCGATTTTCTTGGTCGTGAACCGATTTGTTCCTGTTTGGAAGCGTTCATGACCAGAGGTTCCACTGTACCTGTATGGCTCATGTATCCCTGAACATGATACTGTCAGGTTTCTTTTCCTTCTGTTTGACTGTCGGTTATCCTGGAAACCTCATTGAAGGCAACTTGTCACAGCTGGCTGAACCTCCTTAAAACCCTTGCTCATCTTTCATGGGAGGGCTGATCATCGAACTCTCCTTTGACTGAATTCAGCCCTAATTTTATCAAAACTAGATTATGGTAACCAGATATATTCAGCAGCCTCTCCTGTAACTCTTAATAAACTTGATCCCATCCATCGCCAGGGATTACATTTATGCCTAGGTGCTTTTCGCTCCTCACCTGTTGAGAGCCTATAGGCAGAGGCAAATATTCTATCCTTGAATGATTGCCATGATGCTCATTTCCTACCCTATTTGTTCGCTCTCATGACCTTCGTAATCCTTCCATATACAGTAGTACCTTGAGTTTCGTACAGCTCCCAACTCGAACAATTATGTAAGTGTATTATTGTAAGTGCTTTTATAAGTGTATTTTTGGGGGTCTGAAACGGACTAATCTATTTTTTTTATTAACACATCGGCCGATTCCCACCAAGGCAGGGTGGCCCGAAAAAAAACCTTTCATCATCATTCACTCCATCACTGTGTTGCCAGAGGGGTGCTTTACACTACAGTTATAAAACTGCAACATTAACACCCCTCCTTCAGAGTGCAGACACTTTATTTCCCATCTCCAGGACTCAAGTCCGGCCTGCCGGTTTCCCTGAATCCCTTCATAAATGTTATTTTGCTCACACTCCAACAGCACATCAAGTATTAAAAAATATTTGTCTCCATTCACTCCTATCAAATACGCTTATGCATGCTTGCTGGAAATCCAAGCCCCTCGCACAAAACCTCCTATACCCCCTCCCTCCAACCTTTCCTAGGCCGACCCCCTACCCCGCTTCCCTCCACTACAGATTTATACACACTCGAAGTCATTCTGTTTCGTTCCATTCTCTCTACATGTCCGAACCACCTCAACAACCCCTCCTCAGCCCTCTGAATAATAGTTTTGGTAATCCCACACCTCCTCCTAATTTTCAAACTCCGAATTCTCTGCATTATATTCACACCACACATTGACCTCAGACATGACATTTCCACTGCCTCCAGCCTTCTCGTTGCAACATTCATCACCATCTTCACACCCATATAAGAGTCTTGGTATAACTATACTCTCATACATTCCCCTCTTTACTTCCATGGACAAAGTTCTTTTTCTCCACAGACTCCGAAGTGCACCACTCACCCATCTGCTGACATGTCCACTCCTAAATGTCTGAATATAATCACATCCTCCATATTCTCTCCCTCCAATCTGATATGCAATCTTTCGTCACCTAATCTTTTTGTTATCTTCATCACCTTACTCTTTCCTATATTCACTTTCAATTTTCTTCTTTTACATACCCTACCAAATTCATCCACCAATCTCTGCAACTTCTCTTCAGAATCTCCCAAATGCACAGTGTCATCAGGAAAAAACAACTGTGACAACTCCCACTTTGTATTTGATTCTTTATTTTTTAACTCCACACCTCTTGCCAAGACCCTCGCATTCACTTCTCTTACAACCCCATCCATAAATATATTGAACAACCACGGTGACATCACACATCCTTGTCTAAGGCCTACTTTTACTGGGAAATAATCTCCCTCTCTCCTACACACTCTAACCTGAGCCTCACTACCCTCATAAAAACTCTTCACTGCTTTCATTATTCCTTATGGGAACATATTCGTTTGGTAACGGCACTCAAACAGCCTTCTGGAACGAATAATGTCTGAAACTTGGGGTACCACTGTATAGGATAATGGAAGTTAGTAGAGGTTCATTGTTTGTTCGTCACCCCTGTTTTCTCCATCCCTTTTCTCTTCATCTACATTTGCTCTTTTCTTCTCTTCAGTTCTCCCCTTTATAGGTTCATGTAGCCTCTAACTTTTCTCTTTCCCCTTGGGAGGTTCTGACAGTTCATGTCTGTTCTTCCCCACTGGCATGCTCGAAAGCCCAAATATCTACAGTTGCTTCTCGCTCTTTTTTTCTTAATCACTTCTGGTCTCATTCTCATGCTGTCAAGGTGTACACTGATGGTTCTAAATCCTCTGACAGTTTTGGGTTTGCAGCAGTTTCCAGACAGCATAGTGCTAGAGCATTTATTAGACTAGGCTAGCATTTTTACAGCTGGATTGTATGCAATTCTCATAGCAATTATCCATATTGCATCTATGCCTGTGTCGCCATTTGTGTAGTTTAATCATTAGTGCTTTGCGTTATTTGATTCACCTCCCTAGTTTCGATCAACTTGTTCACATCTGAAACAAAGATATTGTTTCTGTTAGCCGTCATGTTGCAGGCACTAAGGCAGACACTGCTGGCAGTCAGTACATGACTCAGTTTCTATGAGGTGTTCCATTCCAACTATTTTGCTATAATTCTAACCACCTTCACATACTGTAGCATCCAATGTTGGTTTAATTGTTGAGCCCAAGTTTAGTTTCTGGCCATCTTGTAATGATGCGAGCTGTGAAGACTACTGACTCCCGTCTTCACATCGAGTGCACCTATCTTACTAGGTATCTCATGAGACGCTCCTGTTCCACTCTGTGAGAATTGTCAGTTAGGTTCTGTTTTGTAACCTATTCTGTTGGACTGTCTGGTCTATCAACAAGCATACAAATTTACCTCCGGGGTCACTCTCATAATGCCCTTGACTCAAAAATCGTAATGACACATTACAAATAAACCATGTTGATTGAACCATACGAGTGGTCATAAAACTCCAGACCAGCAAGTCCACTAGGCTCGTGAGATGCCCTGCATTCCAAAATCGTAACTGACATCGATTACATACTAAACCTGATGGCATTGAACCATGGCGATATCGTAAACTCAGACCACGCAGTAACTAGGCTCGAGGTGATAAACTCATCAACTCTAGGTATATAGAGGTTAGCACAGACCCCACTGTGACCAATAATGCAAGTGTTTTTACAGATGAATTTCCCACAAGTGTGGCCATGATGAACTCTAACCCCCTTACTTTGTCTTCCCTTCTTGTCGATGGACCCACCTTTGACTCGGACTACCTCATTGACTTTTTGACAGCAATTGATATACTACACAAACTTTGATTATGCTTCCTCTAGCACTCCTGACAGCCCCCTCTCACTCCCCCTCTGTTATCCACTCCACCTTTGATACTCTATATTCTTGCACTATCCCATGCCTTAGTGCGCTGTATGACCGTTGTAGGTTTAGCGCTTCTTTTTGATAATAATAATAATAATAATAATACTGTACTTAAGTATACAGTGGACCCTCGGTTAGCGATATTAATCCGTCCAAGAGGGCTTATCTGTAACCGAAAATATCGTTATCCGATTCTATTTTCCCCATAAGAAATAATGGAAATAAAATTAATCCGTTCCAGACTTCCAAAAGTAGTAAAATAAAATATTTTTTTACAACATAAGACATGCAATTACACACAAGTTTATGAAAAATGAAGAAATAATAGTACAATAACATGTCACTTACATTTATTGAAGAGTTGTTGATGTGTGGAAGACGGGAGGAGGGGAAAGGATGGAGTAGTATGCTAGTGTTTGGAAGGGGAATCCCCTTCCATTAACACTGCAGGTGGAAAGTTCTTTTCTGGGGTTACTGGCCTTTTTCTTTTAATGCCACTAGGACCAGGTTGAGAGTCACTGGACCCCTCTCTCGCAAAAAATCTGTCCAGGGAGCATGCCTGCATGCTACACTCCCTGCATGATTGCTACACTCCCTGCATGCCTGCTACACTCCCTGCATGCCTGCTACACTCCCTGCATGCCTGCTACACTCCCTGCATGCCTGCTACACTCCCTGCATGCCTGCTACACCCCTGCATGCCTGTTACACTCCCTGCATGCCTGCTACACTCCCTGCATGAATGCTGCACTCCCTGCATGAATGCTACACTCCCTGCATGAATGCTACACTCCCTGCATGAATGCTACACTCCCTGCATGAATGCTACACTCCCTGCATGTCTGCTACACTCCCCGCATGCCTGCTACACTCCCCACATGCCTGCTACACTCCCTGCATGAATGCTACACTCCCTGCATGAATGCTACACTCCCTGCATGAATGCTACACTCCCTGCATGAATGCTACACTCCCTGCATGCCTGCTACACTCCCTGCATGCCTGCTACACTCCCTGCATGCCTGCTACACTCCCTGCATGCCTGCTACACTCCCTGCATGCCTACTACACTCCCTGCATGCCTGCTACACTCCCTGCATGAATGCTACAATCCCTGCATGAATGCTACAATCCCTGCATGCCTGCTACACTCCCTGCATGCCTGCTACACTCCCTGCATGAATGCTACACTCCCTGCATGAATGCTACACTCCCTGCATGCCTGCTACACTCCCTGCATGCCTGCAACACTCCCTGCATGAATGCTACACTTCCTGCATGAATGCTACACTCCCTGCATGAATGCTATGAATGCGATGGTAGAATAGGCTTTACCATACAGCCTGGCCAGCTCAGTGATACGCACTCCTCTTTCATATTTTCTTATTATCTCCTTCTTCAGTTTTACTGTATTTCTGAGCCTCTTTACCACAGGGCTGGCACTAGGAGCTTTCTTTGGACCCATGGTAGCTTATTTAGCAGTTGCAAGCACTAAAAACAGTGGAATAATGACAATATACTAGTATGAATGCGTGGGTGGAGTGGGTGGTGGTCGCTCTTGCTTGTAAACAATAGCACACTGACGCTCCCTGGAGTGCCCGCACAGCTGGGCCATGCGTACGCATCTGGGACGAATATCGTAAACCGAGTAGATCATTGTAAACGGAGTCAATATTTTGACGTAAAAATGTATCGCTAACCGATTTTATCGGTATCCGACGCCATCGCTAACCGAGGATCCACTGTTCCTGGAGAGGGTTTCAGGGGTCAATGCCTTCACGGCTCGGTCTGAGACCAGGCCTCATGGTGGAGCAGGGTCTGAGAAACCAGGCTGTTACTGCTGGCCGCACATAAACCGACTTAAGAACTACAGCCTGGCTGATCAGGTACTGACTTTAGATGCCTGTCCAGCAACTTCTTGAAGACAGCCAGGGGTCTATTGGTAATCTCCTCTATGTATGCTGGGAGGCAGTTGAATAGTCTTATGCCCCTGATACTTATTGTGTTGTCTCTTAGTGTACATGTGGCACCCCTGTTTTTCATTGGGGAAATGTTGCATCTCCTGCTGAGTCTTTTGCTTTCTTAGGGAGTTTTTTTTCATGTGCAAGTTTGGTACTGATCCCTCAAGGATTTTCCAAGTGAATATTGTCATATATTTTTCTTGCCTGCATTCCAGGGAATACAAATCTAGGGACTTCTACCATTCCCAGTAATTTAGGTGCTTTATCATACTTGTGTGCTGTGAAAGTTCTCTGTACACTCACCAGGTCAGCAATTTCACCTGCCTTGAAGGGGGCAGTTAGTGTACAGCAGTATTCCAGTCTAGAGAGAACAAGCAATTTGAAGAGAATCATCATGGGCTTGGCATCCCTAGTCTTGAAGGTTCTTGTTATCCATCCTATCATTTTTCTGGCAGATGCTAAAGTAGGAGAAACATGTAGAGAGGGTGTGGTAGGTAAGTTTGGGGTGCCAGGTGTAAATGATAATGGGAGCCCTTTGATTGAACTTTGTATAGAAAGGGGTTTAGTTATAGGTAATACATATTTTAAGAAAAAGAGGATAAATAAGTATACAAGATATGATGTAGGGCGTAATGACAGTAGTTTGTTGGACTATGTATTGGTAGATAAAAGACTGTTGAGTAGACTTCAGGATGTACATGGTTATAGAGGGGCCACAGATATATCAGATCACTTTTTAGTTATAGCTACAGTGGGAGTAAAAGGTAGATGGGATACAAGGAAAATAGAAGCAGTAAGTAAGAGAGAGATGAAGGTTTATAAACTAAAAGAGGAGGCAGTTAGGGTAAGATATAAACAACTATTGGAGGATAGATGGGCTAGTGAGAGTGTAGGCAATGGGGTCGAATATGTATGGGGTAGATTTAAAAATGTAGTGTTAGAGTGTTCAGCAGAAGTTTGTGGTTACAGGCGAGTGGGTGCTGGAGGGAAGAAGAGCGATTGGTGGAATGATGATGTAAAGAGAGTAGTAAGGGAGAAAAAGTTAGCATATTAGAAGTTTTTACAAAGTAGAAGTGATGCAAGGAGGGAAGAGTATATGGAGAGAAAAAGAGAGGTTAAGAGAGTGGTGAAGCAATGTAAAAAGAGAGCAAATGAGAAAGTGTGTGAGATGTTATCAACAAATTTTGTTGAAAATAAGAAAAAGTTTTGGAGTGAGATTAATAAGTTGAGGAAGCCTAGGGAACAAATGGATTTGACAGTTAAAAATAGGAGAGGAGAGTTATTAAATGGAGAATTAGAGGTATCGGGAAGATGGAGGGAATATTTTGAGGAGTTGTTAAATGTTGATGAAGACAGGGAAGCTGTGATTTCGTGTATAGGGCAAGGAGGAATAACATCTTGTAGGAGTGTGGAAGAGCCAGTTGTGAGTGTGGGGGAAGTTCGTGAGGCAGTGGGTAGAATGAAAGGGGTAAGGCAGCTGGGATTGATGGGATAAAGATAGAAATGTTAAAAGCAGGTGGGGATATAGTTTTGGAGTGGTTAGTGCTATTATTTAATAAATGTATGGAAGAGGGTAAGATACCTAGGGATTGGCAGAGAGCGTGTATTGTTCCTTTGTATAAAGGCAAAGGGGACAAAAGAGAGTGCAAAAATTATAGGGGAATAAGTCTGTTGAGTGTACCTGGTAAAGTGTATGGTAGAGTTATTATTGAAAGAATTAAGAGTAAGACAGAAAGCAGGATAGCAGATGAACAAGGGGGCTTTAGGAAAGGTAGGGGGTGTGTAGACCAAGTGTTTACAGTGAAACATATAGGTGAACAGTACAGTGGTACCCCGGTTTACGATATTTTTTCGTTCCAGAATGCTGTTCAAGTGCCATTACCAAACGAATTTATCCCCATAAGAAATAATGTAAAATAGACTAGTCCTTTTAGACCCCCAAAAATACCCTTACAAAAGCATTTAAAAAAATAAACTTACATAAAAGGGCGAGTTTGGAGACCATCGTAAACCGGGGTACCACTGTATTTGGATAAGGGTAAAGAGGTTTTTGTGGCATTTATGGATTTGGAAAAGGCGTATGATAGGGTGGATAGGGGGGCAATGTGGCAAATGTTGCAGGTGTATGGAATAGGAGGTAGTTTACTGAAAGCAGTGAAGAGTTTTTATGAGGATAGTGAGGCTCAAGTTAGTGTGTGTAGGAGGGAAGGGGACTATTTCCCAGTAAAAGTGGGCCTTAGACAAGGATGTGTGATGTCACCGTGGTTGTTCAATATATTTATAGATGGGGTTGTAAGAGAAGTGAATGCGAGGGTCTTGGCAAGAGGTGTGGGGTTAAAAGATAAAGAATTAAATACAAAGTGGGAGTTGTCACAGTTGCTTTTTGCTGATGACACTGTGCTTTTGGGAGATTCTGAAGAGAAGTTGCAGAGGTTGGTGGATGAATTTGGTAGGGTGTGTAAAAGAAGAAAATTGAAAGTGAATATAGGAAAGAGTAAGGTGATGAGGATAATAAAAAGATTAGGTGACGAAAGATTGGATATCAGATTGGAGGGAGAGAGTATGGAGGAGGTGAATGTATTCAGATATTTGGGAATGGACATGTCAGCAGATGAGTCGATGAAGGATGAGGTGAATAATAGAATTGATGAGGGAAAAAGGGTGAGTGGAGCACTTCGGAGTCTGTGGAGACAAAGAACTTTGTCCATGGAAGTATAGAAGGGAATGTATGAGAGTATAGTTATACCAACACTCTTATATGGGTGTGAAGTATGGGTGATGAATGTTGCAACGAGGAGAAGGCTGGAGTCAGTGGATATGTCATGTCTGAGGTCAATGTGTGGTGTGAATATAATGCAGAGAATTCGGAGTTTGGAAATTATGAGGAGGTGCGGGATTACTAAAACGATTGTCCAGAGAGCTGAGGAGGGGTTGTTGAGGTGGTTCAGACATGTAGAGAGAATGGAACGAGACAGAATAACTTCGAGAGTGTATAAATCTGTAGTGGAGGGAAGGCGGGGTAGGGGTCGGCCTAGGAAAGGTTGGAGGGAGGGGGTAAAGGAAGTTTTGTGTGCGAGGGGCTTGGACTTCCAGCAAGCATGTGTGAGCGTATTTGATAGGAGTGAATGGAGACAAATGGTTTTAAATACTTGATGTGCTGTTGGAGTGTGAGCAAAGTAACATTTATGAAGGGATTCAGGGAAACCGGCAGGCGGGACTTGAGTCCTGGAGATGGGAAGTACAGTGCACTCTGAAGGAGGGGTGTTAATGTTGCAGTTTTATAACTGTAGTGTAAAGCACCCCTCTGGCAAGACAGTGATGGAGTGAATGATGATGAAAGTTTTTCTTTTTCGGGCCACCCTGCCTTGGTGGGAATCGGCTGATGTGTTAATAAAAAAAAAATGAGGTAGATACAGTGGACCCCCGGTTAACGGCCATAATTCGTTCCAGAATGCTGTTCGAGTGCTGTTACCGAACGAATTTATTCCTATAAGGAATAATGTAAATTAGATTTGTCTTTTTAGACCCCCAAAAATACACTTACAAAAGCACTTACGAAAATACACTTACATAATGGGTCGAGTTTTGAGCAGTACATAAACCGGGGGTCCACTGTACATTGTTGTGTTCTTTGAAGGTAAGATCCTCTGACATTATCACTCCCAGGTCCTTCACATTAGTTTTTTTTTGCTTTATTGTGTGGTTTGAATTTGTTGCATACCCTGATACAGTTTTAATTTCCTCAAGTTTTTCATTTCTGAGTACAGTGGTACCCCGAGTTTCATACTGCTCCCAACTCGAACAATTATGTAAGTGTATTATTGTAAGTTCTTTTGTAAGTGTATTTTTGGGGGTCTCAAATGGACTAATCTAATTTACATTTTTCCTTATGGGAACAAATTTGTTCGGTAACGGCACTCGAACAGCCTTCTGGAACGAATAAAGTACGAAACTCGGGGTACCACTGTAGTTGAAATTTCTAATCATTTAACTTCATGTTGTTTTCTGCAGCCCATTTAAAGATTTGGTTGATATCCATTTAGAGACTTGCGGTGTCTTCGATGGAGGACAGTCTTGGCAATTTCGGGTGTCATCCACAAAAGAAGACACGGATCAATGGATTACATCTGTCTATGTCAAATATCAGGTTGAGGAACAGGATGAGAGCAAATACTGTGCCTTGTCTAACAAGCTTTTCACTGTAGCCGCCTCAGACTTTACCTTGTTTACTATTACTCTTTGTGTTCTATTTGTTAGGAAGTTATAGATCCATCTCTAAACTTTTCCTGTTTTTGTGCACCATTACACCATTGTCGCACTTGTCGAAGGCTTTCGTAAGGTCTGTGTATACTACATCTGCATTTTGTTTATCCTCTAAAGCATCCAGGACCTTGTCACAGTGGTCCAGTAGCTGGGGCAGGCAGGAGCAACCTGCTCTATACCTGTGTTGTGTAATTGATGGGTATCTAGGTAGTTTTCGATCTTGCTTCTTAGGACACTTTCAAGGATTTTTATGATATGGATGGTAGTACTATCAGTCTGTAGTTGTTTGCAATTGCTTTACTGCCACATTTGTAAAGTGGGGCTATGTCTGTTGTCCGTCTAAATGCCCGAACAACCTCCACAACCCTTCCTCTGCCCTCTGAATAATACTTTTAGAAACCCTGCATCTCCATCTAATATCCAAACTATAGATTCTTTGCATAATATTCATCCCACGTATTGGCCTCAGACATGATATCTCCACTGCCTCCAGCCTTCTCCTTGTTGCAACCTTTACCACCCATGCTTCACACTCATATAAGAGTGTTGGTACCACTATACTCTTATATATTCTTCCCTGTCTTCCATGGATAATGTTCTTTGTCTCCACAGACTCCTCAGTGCTCTACTCACCACAGGTATGTTAAGTAAACCACAGTGAGTCATGGGTGTTAGTTAAACCACAGTGCTTGATGGTATGTTATGTAAACCACAGTGAGTGATGGTATGTTATATAAACCACAGTGAGTGATGGTATGTTATATAAACCACAGTGAGTGATGGTATGTTATATAAACCACAGTGAGTGATGGTATGTTATATAAACCACAGTGAGTGATGGGTGTTAGTTATACCACAGTGAGTGATAGTATGCTAGATAAACCACAGTGAGTCATGGGTGTTAAACCCACAATGAATGATGGTATGTTAGATAAACCACAGTGAGTGATCTGGATGTTAAACCACAGTGAGTGATAGTATGTTAAATAAACCACAGTGAGTCATGGGTGTTAGTTAAAACAGTGAATGATGATATGTTAGATGAACCACTGTGAGTGATCTGGATGTTAAACCACAGTGAGTGATGAGTATGTTAGATACACCATAGTGAGTGATCTGAATGTTTGATAAACCAGTCAGTGATCTGGATGTTAGATAAACCACAGTGAGTGATCTGGATGTTAAACCACAGTGAGTAATCTAGATGTTACATAAAACACATTGAGTGATCTGGATGTTAAACCACAGTGAGTGATGAGTATGTTAGATAAACCATAGTGAGTGATCTGAATGTTTGATAAACCAGTCAGTGATCTGGATGTTAGATAAACCACAGTGAGTGATCTGGATGTTAAACCACAGTGAGTAATCTAGATGTTACATAAAACACAGTGAGTGATCTGGATGTTAAACCACAGTCAGTGATCTGGATGTTAAACCACAGTCAGTGATCTGGATGTTAAACCACAGTCAGTGATCTGGTTGTTAAACCACAGTCAGTGATCTGGATGTTAAACCACAGTCAGTGATCTGGATGTTAAACCACAGTCAGTGATCTGGATGTTAAACCACAGTCAGTGATCTGGATGTTAAACCACAGTCACTGATCTGGATGTTAAACCACAGTCAGTGATCTGGATGTTATATCAACATAATTCTTGTTTTAAAATTACAATCCTCACATAGATCAGGGTTGCCACATGTTACTAATCTCCATGATTAAAAATGAAAGTCCCTTAATTGTTCATTGTTTTCATGGTTTATTGTTTAGTAAACCAGGGTACTGGTGAGGTTAGAACCCAAAAATCATCTCTCTCAGTAACAACCATCCCCACACTATGCTAAACTCTAACTGACGTTAAAGCAACTCTCCCAAATATTTTATTATCCCGTAACTATTAAGCTATTATTACAAACTTAAAAATGTATGTTTGTATCATTAATTGTACTACGTACTCATATTAATAATATAGTAAAATATTGAATATTGTATTCTACCTCTTCACCTGTCTAGACTTAAGTATCTACAGTGGTACCCGGATTTCGTACAGCTCCCAACTCGAGCAATTATGTAAGTGTATTTTTGTAAGTGCTTTTATAAGTGTATTTTTGGGGGTCTGAAACGGACTAATCTAATTTACATTCATCCTTATGGGAACAAATTCATTTGGTAACGGCACTCGAACAGGATTCTGGAACGAATTATTGACGAAATCCGGGGTACCACTGTATAAGTATTAGGTTCAGTCTGCTGTAAATGCCTTGGCATGATAGTGGCTTTCAAATTATGAAGTGTAAACACACATTGTAACCTTAGCAAAGAAATAAAATTTTATTTTATTATTTTATTTTATGGCAGGTGAGTGGTAAAACTCCATGATAGTGCATAAACCACTGGGCCAGCTGGCTACAATAATTCAGTCAATTAGGTATACTTATGCACTATAGGAAGGTTAGCATGGACCACCACTGTGACCACTTGCCATGGGCTCTAACCCCATCCATACTGTGGTTTGTTTGCAGTCGTGTTATTATGATTTCGTGAGTTATGTTTGTTTAATTTTTCTTACACAGGTAGACATGCTGTCAGAAGCTGCCAACAGACAGGTCAGGGAGAAGTACCGTGACCTCATTAATAGTGTTGAGGTACAGGCAGACGGAGCCGGACAGGCTGGACTGGACATTCATAGTCTGCATACCTTCGTGCTTCAGGCTAATGATGCTTTTAATTCAGGTACCTGATGAGTTTTATCATCTGTATTCTTTTGTTTACTTGTTATATTTTTTAATAGCTGGACGCTGTTGTCTTGTACGTATATATAGTAGGGCCCCACTTTTACGGCAGGTTAGGTTCTAGGCTACTGCTGGAAAGCGGACATCGCCAGAAAGCAGAACGCCATTTTTTCCACTTACAAATGTATATAAATGCCAGACAACAAGTAAGTTTACACTAACTTATATTAAACCTTTCAGGGTCCAGAGGCCAAATCTCAAGAGTGACAGCCAGGGTCCAAGAATTTTCTAAATTTCTTTTTGTTTTTTCTTCTTATGAAATGGTAAAGAATCTTTTTCTGTAGGTAATAAAGCAAAAAGTACAAAATTTGATGGAAAATTGACGAAATTACTCTCTCGCGAATTTTGATGCATCAGCGATATTTAAGCATCAGCGATTTTGCCAACTGACTCCCATTTTAGGGCAATTACATTATTCCAGTCGACTATATTCTTAGCTATTTCACTAGTATTACTTCTATTTTGTCGATTGAGCACAAGAAATTGTCCAGTCAACTGTTTCAACTACCCATTAAAGTGATCAGAAATTGGTAATTTGTCCAATATAACACAAAGTTCAAAATATTCTAATTTCAAAATAGGATCCAAAATAAACAATGCAGGCATTCCTGGCACTAAATTAACATTTCCTCAGTTCATTAGTTACGTTTTCAAGCTTTACAAATGAATTCCATTTTGATTTTTTATTCACATAATGAATTTTTATTCACTCCAAAAATAATAGAAGATTTACTGTTATGCAATATTGTAATAATTGTATAAATAATATCAGCACATTTGTGAATGTATATTAGACCCACCAGCTGATGCGTATTAGACTCGTGACGACATTTGTTTACTCTTGAACATCGGCAAAAATTAAACATTTCCGCTACTATGAGCTCAGTTTCAAGCCATTTTCAGTTCTAAAACCAAGTGTTTGCAGTAAAACATATAGGTGAATAGTATTTGGATAAGGGTAAAGAGGTTTTTGTGGCATTTATGGATTTCAGAAAGGCGTATGATAGGGTAGATAGGGTGGCAATGTGGCAGATGTTGCAGGTGTATGGAATAGGAGGTAGGTTACTGAAAGCAGTGAAGAGCTTTTATGAGGATAGTGAGGCTCAGGTTAGAGTGTGTAGGAGAGAGGGAGATTATTTCCCGGTAAAAGTAGGCCTTAGACAGGGATGTGTGATGTCACCATGGTTGTTCAATATATTTATAGATGGGGTTGTATTAGAAGTGAATGCGAGGGTCTTGGCAAGAGGTGTGGGGTTAAAAGACAAAGAATCAAATACAAAGTGGGAGTTGTCACAGTTGCTTTTTGCTGATGACACTGTGCTTTTGGGAGATTCTGAAGAGAAGTTGCAGAGGTTGGTGGATGAATTTGGTAAGGTATGTAAAAGAAGAAAATTGAAAGTGAATATAGGAAAGAGTAAGGTGATGAGGATAACAAAAAGATTAGGTGACGAAAGATTGGATATTAGATTAGAGGGAGAGAGTATGGAGGAGGTGAATGTATTCAGATATTTGGGAGTGGACATGTCAGCAGATGGGTCTATGAAGGATGAGGTGAATCATAGAATTGATGAGGGGAAAAGGGTGAGTGGTGCACTTCAGAGTCTGTGGAGACAAAGAACTTTGTCCATGGAAGTTAAGAGGGGAATGTATGAGAGTATAGTTATACCAACACTCTTATATGGGTGTGAAGCATGGGTGATGAATGTCGCAACGAGGAGAAGGCTGGAGGCAGATGAGATGTCATGTCTGAGGTCAATGTGTGGTGTGAATATAATGCAGAGAATTCGGAGTTTGGAAATTAGGAGGAGGTGCGGGATTACCATAACTATTATCCAGAGGGCTGAGGAGGGGTTGTTGAGGTGGTTCGGACATGTAGAAAGAATGGAACGAGACAGAATGACCTTGAGAGTGTATAAATCTGTAGTGGAGGGAAGGCGGGGTAGGGGTCGGCCTAGGAAAGGTTGGAGGGAGGGGGTAAAAGAGGTTTTGTGTGCGAGGGGCTTGGATTTCCAGCAAGCATGCGTGTGCGTATTTGATAGGAGTGAATGGAGACAAATGGTTTTTAATACTTGACGTGCTGTTGGAGTGTGAGCAAAGTAACAGTTATGAAGGGATTCAGGGAAACCGGCAGGCCGGACTTGAGTCCTGGAAATGGGAAGTACAGTGTCTGCACTCTGAAGGAGGGGTGTTAATGTTGCAGTTTTATAACTGTAGTGTAAAGCACCCCTCTGGCAAGACAGTGATGGAGTGAATGATGACGAAAGTTTTTCTTTTTCGGGCCACCCTGCCTTGGTGGTAATCGGCTGATGTGTTAATAAAAAAAAAAATTCTGTAATGTATTTTCCATTCTTTCAAATGAGAGCAAGAAATAGCAAATACAACTGTAAAAAAACATACAAAAAAGCACTGCAAAGATGCTGTTTTAATCCAAAATTATGGTCGCAGTTTTTTCTCTCATTTATGCACTGTGTGCTGCAGGATTTGTTTTATGTGGTGCACACTTACGACATAGATGTGTTCTCTCATATCTAAGCCCAAATTTACCGTTCATAGGTTATCTGAGTGAGCTGAGCTCATGTTATGGTCTTTAAAAGAAAGATCAGCAGATATAGTTATTCCCAAGTCCAGAACGAAAGGAACACGTAAAGGACTTGGGAATAATTATGTCTGCTGATCTTTCTTTTAAAGACCATAACAAGACATTGATCACAACAGCCAGGAAGATGACGGGTTGGGTATTGAGAACTTTCAAAACAAGGGAAATAATGCTGATGGTGACACTCTTCAAAACACTAGTGACCCTCAATTAGAATATTGCTCATTGCTGACGGCCCCGTTCAAAGCAGGAGAAATATCAGGGCTGGAACAAATACAGAGATCGTTTACAGCTCACATTGAGTCATTGAAACATCTAAATTATTGGGAACGCCTTCAAGTAAGTAAGTAAGTTTATTCAGGTATTCACAAATACAGTTACATAGATTATCATACATAGCAGCATATGTGTAGAGAACCTAGGATAACCCAAAAAGTCAGACAGAGTGACTTATTTCCATTGGCGGGAACGCCTTCCAATGCGGTGACCCCACAGATGAAAACAACTATAGGCCAATATCAAACTTACCGTTGCTATCCAAAATCTTTGAGAAACTTGTGCACAAGAGATTATACTCATTTATAACGACACAAAGCATACTCAACCCCTGCCAATTTGGCTTCAGAAAAAATAAAAGCACTAACGATGCAATCGTAAAAATGATAGACCAGCTTTACACAGCACTGGAAAATAAGGAATATCCATTAGGACTTTTTATTGACCTAAGGAAAGCTTTCGACACAGGAAACCACGGCACCCTACTCAACAAACTTGACCACTATCGTATAAGAGGTCATGCACTTGCATATTTCAAATCCTACCTTACTAATAGGTATCAGTATGTCACCATTAAAGACACAAACTCCTTGACATGACCACTTGATACTGGAGTACCACAGGGAAGTGTCCTTGGTCCCCTGCTCTTCCTCTTATACATCAATGATCTTCCCAATGTATCACAACACCTGAAACCAATACTCTTTGCTGACGACACGACTTATGTCATCTCCCACCCAAATCTTGCCTCACTCAACACCATTGTTAACGACGAATTACTAAAAATATCTACATGGATGACAGCCAATAAACTTACACTCAACACTGATAAGACCTTCTATATTATGTTTGGTAACAGAGCAGGTGATGCACAATTAAACATTAAGATCAACAACACTCCTATTGCTAAACATAATGAGGACAAATTCCTCGATAGTAACCTGAAATTCAGCACTCATATCCAACACATAACAAAGAAAGTGTCCAAAACTGTAGGGATCCTCTCTAAGATACATTACTATGTACCACAATCAGCCCTACTCACACTATACTATTCACTCATCTATCCCTACCTCACATATGCCATTTGTGCTTGGGGATCAACAGCAATTACCCACCTAAAGCCAATAAAAAGCCGCAGTAAGAATTATCACGCAATCCAATGCCAAGCAACACACCCCTCACTCTTCAAAGACCTAAACTTACTCACTGTTCAGAACATCCACACTTACTACTCTGCAATCTACATTTATAGAACCATAAATTCCAACATTAACCCTGAACTAAAACACTTTCTTGATAGTTGTGACAGGACCCATAGACATAATACCAGACACAAACTTCTCTTTGACATTCCCCGTGTCCGGCTAAATCTATACAAAAATTCAATGTACATAAAAGGGCCTAAAATCTGGAACTCCCTGCCTGAAAACTCTAGAATTGCAGACACAACCTCCATTTTCAAAAGCACTGTTAAAACACATCTTATCTCACTTACGCACCCAACCGGTAGCTAACCACATGAAAACTACTTTATCTTGCACATATCCACAGCAAAATATACTTATTGATATCTGTGATTCCCCTTAATTTGCACATGACTATAAACAAAATTCTAATACGTACAACTATTGCTTCATAATTCTTAAGCTAGTCATAAGTTTTCCTAAGACACTCCAATATAGAAACTGTATCATGCCAACATGGCACCATTTCCATTAATATATAAACTAATTGTTAAATTCTTAAATATTTTGAACTACCTCAATTTTGTAAACCTAGTTAATCACTACAATTACCTAACCTTAACCCTTTGGGGGTCGACAGGCCCTCTCCCAAACTCGTTCTCAGAGTCAAAAAATTTTGGAAAAAAAAATTATTTTGTTCTTATGAAATGATAAGAGAATCTTTTTCAGATCATAACGACACCAAAAGTATGAAATTTGATGGAAAACTTAGGGAATTGTGCTCTCACGAAGTTATCGGTCTCGACGATATTTGCGCATTGGCGATTTCGCCCACTTTGAGCCCAATTTTTGGCCAATTCCGATGTTACAGTCTACTAAAATCATAGCTATTTCACTAGAACTCCATTTCTTCTATCGATTGAGTACAAGAAACTGCCCATTTACCAATTTCAACTACCCAAAAAAGTGGTCAGAAATTGGCAATATGGCCAATTTCATACAAATTTCAAACGATGCCAATTTCAAAATGGGGTCCAGAATAAACAAGGCAGACATTCCTGGCACTAAAATAACATCTTCTC
The DNA here is from genome assembly GCA_009830355.1 of Cherax destructor. Taxonomy (NCBI): domain Eukaryota; kingdom Metazoa; phylum Arthropoda; class Malacostraca; order Decapoda; family Parastacidae; genus Cherax; species Cherax destructor. Next base: position 42,185 of record WNWK01009934.1, on the reverse strand, counting down.
TGTTCATTAGTCACGTCTCCAGGCCCCTCTTACATTAGTTTTGCTTTCCATTTTGAATTTTTATTCTCACAAAAAATAGAAAATTTACTGTTATGTATACAACTGCATCATTGTAAAAATTGTATAGATAATATCACTGCACTTGTGAAAGAATATTAGACTCACCAGTTAGCGTGTATTGGACATGTGGCATGATTTGTTTACTCTTGAACATCGGCAAAAATCAAATATTTTCGCTACTTTGAGCTGAATTTCAAAGTACAGTGGTACCCCGACTTACGATGGTCCCCAAACTCACCCTTTTATGTAAGTTTATTTTTTTAAATGCTTTTGTAAGTGTAATTTTGGGGGTCTAAAAGGACTAGTCTATTTTACATCATTTCTTATGGAGATAAATTCGTTTGGTAATGGCACTTGAACAGCATTCTGGAATGAAAAAATATCGTAAGTCGGGGTACCACTTTACTTGTCATCGTAAAACCAATCAAAATCATCTCTATTTCTGTAATATATCTTCCATTCTATCAAATGAGACCAAGAAAATGAAAATACATCAATAAATACCATTCGAAAAAAGACTGCAAATTCGCTGTTTTAAACGAAAAATACAGTCAGAGTTTTTTTTTCTCATTATGCAGTGTGTGCTGCAGGATTTTTTTTATACTGTGCACACTGACAACACAGACCCATTCTTTCATATGTAGGCCTACCAGCCGTTTCCCGCTTAATTTGAGGCCGCTAGAATTTAGGCGTCCTAGTACGGCACCAACCCTGGCACGTAAAACATACTAGTACAGCACCGACCCCGAAAGGGTTAAGACCACAAATATTTTAAGGTGAATAATGAGTGCACTGTGTGTGTGTGTATTTTACCTTATATTGTTTTTAATGCCTAGTTCTGTTGCTAACTTAACCCTTTCAGGGTCCGTACCGTAGATCTACGGCTTTGAAGCCAGAGTACAACCCGTAGATCTATGCCATACCTTATACCTTTGATATACCTTTGAAAAGTTTTGAGAGTTCATCTACTCTCTGAGCCTGGCCATGGGCCAGGCTCGTCTGGTGCTTGCCTGGTCAACCAGGCTGTTGCTGCTGGAGGTCCGCTGCCCCACATATCCATCACAGCCTGGTGAAGATACTTGTCCAGTTTCCTCTTGAAGGCTTCTACACTGGTTCCAGCCGTGTTTCTGATGTCTTCTGGTAAGATGTTGAATAGTATGGGACCCCAGATGTTAATATAGTGCTCCCTTATTGTTTCCACCACCCCTGCTCCTCACTGGGTTTATATTACACTTCCTCCCATGTATGTTATGGCAGTGTGCAGATTTGGGACCAGGCCCTCAAGTACTTTCCAGGAACAGTGGACCCCTGCCTAACGATCAAAATTCATTCCAGAAGCCTGCTCAAGTGCCATTACCGAACAAATTTACTTCCTTAAGAAATAATGTCACGTAGGTTAGTCTATTTCAGACCCCCAAAAATACACTTCCACAAGCACTTACAATATTATACAGTGGACCCTCGGTTAACGAATACCCCGGAAATCGTGCAATTATGTAAGTATAATTTTGTAAGTTCTTGTGGAAGTGTATTTTTGGGGTCTGAAATAGACTAACCTACGTGAAATTTTCCTTAAGGGAGTAAATTGCTCGTAATGGCACTTGAGCAGACTTCAGGAGTGAAGTTTTTACGAAACTCGGGGGTCCACTGTACTTACATAATTGTACGATTTCCGGGGTGCTCGTTAGGCGGGTGTCCACTGTATATATTATCATGTATCTCTCTCCTCCGCTCAAATGAGTACATGTTCAAGACTTTTCAAATTCAAATTAAAATTCAACTTTATTTCTGATAATATTACAAAGTGGGGTTTACATATTTTATGGTATTTGTACATTTTATGAAATAATTATTACAAGAAGGCCAATAGTATGCCTAGGTATGCCTAGGCAATTCAGGCAGTCTTATACTAGATCTTACTCAATAGTGACACAATAATTATACTGGTACAGTGGACCCCCGGTTAACGGACATAATTTGTTCCAGAATGCTGTTCAAGTGCCGTTACCGAACGAATTTATTAACATAAGGAATAATGTAAATTAGATTAGTCCTTTTGGACCCCCAAACATACACTTACAAAAGCACTTGCAAAAATACACTTACATAATTGTTAGTGTTTGGAGCAGGCCGTTAACCGAGGGTCCACTGTATTAAGTAGAATTAGTTGGAGCTAGATATAGAGTACAGTGGTTCCTCGGTTTTCGTGCATCTCCAAACTCGAACATTTATGTAAGTGTATTTTCGTAAGTGCTGTTGCAAGTGTATTTTTGGGGGTCTGAAATAGACTAACCTACGTGACATTATTTCTTAAGGAAGTAAATTCGTTCGGTAATGGCACTTGAGCAGCATTCTGGAACGAATTTTCAGCAAAAACCGAGGGACCACTGTATAGTAGGGCCACGCTTTACGGCTTTTTGCCTTACGGCGAGTTCAAATTATGACCAAAACTTTCTATACGGCGAGCAGTCTTTCAAATACAGCATGCGCCACCCGGTTTGTTTACATTCTCCGTGAACACATCTCTTTATTATGTAATAATAATCACTCTTGGGCACATTAAATGTCCTATTTTACGTCAATATTGACATTTTCATTAATCCATCTATGATATTTTCTTCAAAATTATATAAGAAACACGTTACATAGCATATAAACATTTTATGCTTATATATGTACTATGGAGGTGTGGTAGCCGGGCGGAGGGAAAACATTACATCACTCCCCTTAATGCATAACGCTTTTGTGTACAATTCTCGGCATGAATTATTCATTACTTCTCCGTTTGTTTATGATGGAGTCTAAAGGTAGTTGATAGAAACGATTAAACTCAGTGAACATGGTATGTCGACGGTAACAATATGGCTCTGGGCCACATGTAGGTAGGTGTAGGTATGTAGCCCAGGCAGACTACATACCTACATTATTATTATAACTTATAATTATACCTGTGTACCTGTACTTAAGTAAACTTACACACGTTAATATAGATATTTTGCTTAATCCATCTAAATACACACTACAGTAAAATAAATTAACATAAATATGTGATGTGGTAGCCAGGCGACTTGTAGTCCAACATCGAAGAAAAATGTGTACGTTTATTTATTTTTTTTATTAACACATTGGCCGATTCCCACCAAGGCAGGGTGGCCCGAATAAGAAAAACTTTCATCCTCATTCACTCCATCACTGTCTTGCCAGAGGGGTGCTTTACACTACAGTTATAAAACTGCAACATTAACACCCCTCCTTCAGAGTGCAGACACTGTACTTCCCATCTCCAGGACTCAAGTCCGGCCTGCCGGTTTCCCTGAATCCCTTCATAAATGTTACCTTGCTCACACTCCAACAGCACGTCAAGTATTAAAAACCATTTGTCTCCATTCACTCCTATCAAATACGCTCACACAAGCTTGCTGGAAGTCCAAGCCCCTCGCACACAAAACTTCCTTTACCCCCTCCCTCCAACCTTTCCTAGGCCGACCCCTACCCCGCCTTCCCTCCACTACAGATTTATACACTCTCGAAGTTATTCTATCTCGTTCCATTCTCTCTACATGTCCGAACCACCTCAACAACCCCTCCTCAGCTCTCTGGATAATAGTTTTGGTAATCCCGCACCTCCTCCTAATTTCCAAACTCCGAATTCTCTGCATTATATTCACACCACACATTGGCCCCAGACATGACATCTCCACTGCCTCCAGCCTTCTCCTCGTTGCAACATTCATCACCCATGCTTCACACCCATATAAGAGTGTTGGTATAACTATACTCTCATACATTCCCTTCTTTACTTCCATGGACAAAGTTCTTTGTTTCCACAGACTCCGAAGTGCTCCGCTCACCCTTTTTCCCTCATCAATTCTATGATTCACCTCATCCTTCATAGACCCATCTGCTGACATGTCCACTCCCAAATATCTGAATACATTCACCTCCTCCATACTCTTTCCCTCCAATCTGATATCCAATCTTTCGTCACCTAATCGTTTTGTTATCCTCATCACCTTACTCTTTCCTATATTCACTTTCAATTTTCTTCTTTTACACACCCTACCAAATTCATCCACCAACCTCTGCAACTTCTCTTCAGAATCTCCCAAAAGCACAGTGTCATCAGCAAAAAGCAACTGTGACAACTCCCACTTTGTATTTAATTCTTTATCTTTTAACCCCACACCTCTTGCCAAGACCCTCGCATTCACTTCTCTTACAACCCCATCCATAAATATATTGAACAACCACGGTGACATCACACATCCTTGTCTAAGGCCCACTTTTACTGGGAAATAGTCCCCTTCCCTCCTACACACTCTAACTTGAGCCTCACTATCCTCATAAAAACTCTTCACTGCTTTCAGTAACCTACCTCCTATTCCATACACCTGCAACATCTGCCACATTGCCCCCCTATCCACCCTATTATACGCCTTTTCCAAATCCATAAATGCCACAAAAACCTCTTTACCCTTATCCAAATACTGTTCACCTATATGTTTCAGTGTGTACGTGTACACTATAATATTACTGGGGTAACTAGAAAATTATTCCTTTTGTATGCCTTCACTCAGGGTGTCATTTCTTGTAAAAATGGTGTTACATGAGTGGTTTGTTTACATTACATGTGGGTGGGGTTGGGAGGGAAGGGCTGCCCTGGCTGGCTACCCATTCTTCCCAAACCTGACTTCCTACAAATAAAACTCACCTCTCACCCTACATTAAGACTTCAAATATTTTAAGGTAATTAATGAATGGACTGTATATGTATTTTATCGCTCTGGGGAGCTTTAATTAAGTGTCGGAGTATATTACTTGTAATAATAATTTGTAATAATAATACAGTGGACCCTTGGTTTTCGTGTATCTCCATTTTCGCCGATTTTCGCGCACTTTTTTCGTGGAAATATTGGCTTAGTTTTTGCCGATTGGCTCAGTTTTCATCGATGGTACGGAACCTGTCCAGTAACCAGCGCACATACAAAGCCAGCAAGCCCGCCTCCCATGCACATTCTCAGGCAGTGTAGCATTGTTTCTGGTTGAGTGAACATTATCCTGCGAATTCATACAAAACATTTCTTAACAATCCATTGTTTTTGGCCTTTGATTATTGTGTGTGACTGCTAAATAAGCCACCATGGGCCCAAAGAAAGCTCCTAGTGCCAGTCTTTTGGTAAAGAAAGTGAGGAACACCATAGAATTAAAGAAAGAAATCGTAGCAAAGTATCAAAGTGGAGTCGATAAAGGCTATAGCACCAGCCAGCGATAAAGTGTACTATTAACAGTATAGCAAGTAAGGTAGGCGATTAAGAGATAGAAAAATGACGACACAAAACTTAACTCCTACATTGTTGTTTGAGGAATATAGAGGCACTGAGACCAACGCCGCCCTCTGCCACCATCTCCTCCAAGGTAAGTGTTAATATTTCTTATTTATATAAGTGTGAATATTTCTTATTTATAAATTAAAGTGTAAATATTTCTTATTTATAAATTAAAGTAAATATTTCTTATTTATAAATTAATGTGTAAATATTTCTTATTTATAAATTACAGTTGAACCCTGGTTAACGAAAAATTCATTGAGCAGGAAGTTCTGCTCAAAGTTTTGCCATTACCGCAGGCAAATTTACTTCACTATAAGAAAAAATGTCATTCTATGGTTAGTTTATTTCAGACCCCCAAAATACATCTTTCAGTTATTACAATTTTATTACTTCATATTAATGATTTCTGGTATAGTTAACTGAGGTTCCATGTAGTAGATTAGTGTAAATGGCTTTTGCTGCCAGCCTAACCCACAATAAACGCTCTTCGTCATTGGCCTCTTATAAACCCACAACAGTAACACCACCACCAGTCCTCATTCCTAATGTCTTTATTTTATTCATTCTAGGTATATTTCATGTTTCTATGTTATTAATTTGTTTATTATGTCATATAGATGAATTTTAATAGATAATACCGAGGCTGAATAGTGTTACAATGAATCATTTTATCAGCCTCCCAACAATGACTCTCCTCCTCTTTTCTTACATCCCCGAACAGGATTAAGCCAATAAAGGTAGGGTGCATGTTAAATGTTCATTTATACATGTTATTAGTGCTTTATGTTTATTTGTCATTCTTTTCTGCATTAAATCTATATTTAATCTCTAAAAATTATTTGTTAATACTCCTGGTGTCTAGAACATTAATTGAATTTACATTATTTAAGAAAATATTAGGTTTTGCGATTTTAGTTTTCGATCTCTGGACGGTTAAACCACGAAAACCAGGGTCCACTGTAATAATAATAATAATAATAATTTGTCAGAGCATCATTCCTTCTAAAAATTACATGAGAATAGAAGTGTTGGTCTTTATTTATTCTATTGTACCACTGTGGAGACAACTTGTACACAATAAGGTGTATGTTTGAACGTATATCAACCATAACTAGACGGTTTGTTTACACAAGTACTCTGCGGCTCTATCTTACTCTCTCTTGTTTATCGTTTTTATCTTGCTTACTCACTTCTCACCCTACATTAAGACTACAAATATTTTAAGGTAAGTAAGGAGTATAGTAAGTATGAGTATAGTTTGGAGGGATCTTCTAAACTTTCGTATCTGAGCTCCTCTGCAAAGACAGTGATTATGTATGAGTGAGGTGAAAGTGTTGAATGATGATGAAAGTATTTTCTTTTGGGGGATTTTTTGGGTCATCCTGCCTCGGTGGGAGACGGCCAACTTGTTGAAAAAAAAGAAGTAATGAGTGTTCTGTATATTCATTTTATCGCTCTAGGGCTTTAATTAATGTTGTAGTAGGTGGGAGTGGCCAGGCAGGATGCCATACCTCCCACACGACTTTCTACAAATGAAATTTTTCACCTCTCACCCTACATTAAGACTACAAATATTTTAATCCTTTTGGGGTCGGTGCCGTACTAGTATGTTTTACGAGCAGGGGTTGGTGCCGTACTAGTACGCCTAAATTCTAGCGGCCTCAAATTAAGCGGGAAATGGCTGGTAGGCCTACATATGAAAGAATGGGTTTGTGTGGTCAGTGTGCGCAGTATAAAAAAAATCCTGCAGCACACACTGCATAATGAGAAAAAAAAAACTCAGACCGTTTTTTCGTTTAAAACAGCGATTTTGCAGTCTATTTTCGTATGGTATTTATTGATGTATTCTCGTTTTCTTGGTCTCATTTGATAGAATGGAAGATATATTACAGAAATAGAGATGATTTTGATTGGTTTGACAATGACAAGTACCTAGAAATTGAGCTCAAAGTAGCGAAAATGTTCGATTTTTGACGATGTTCAAGAGTAAACAAATCACACCATGCGTCCAATACACATCAACTGGCGAGTCTAATACTCATGCACAAGTGCTCTGATATTATTTATACCATTTTTACAATGATGCAGTTGTATACATAACAGTAAATCTTCTATTTTTGTGAGAATAAAAATTCAAAATGAAAAGCAAAAGTAATGTAAGAGAGGCCTGGAGACGTGACTAATGAACAGGAATGTCTGCCTTGTTTATTCTGGACCCTATTTTGAAATTGGCATCATTTGAAATTTGTGTGAAATTGGCCAATTTGTTATTTTCTGACCACTATTTTAGGTAGTTGAAATTGGTAAATAGACGGTTTCTTGTACTCAATCGATAGAAGAAATGTAGTTCTAGAAAAATAGCTATGATTTTAGTGGACTGGAACATTGAAATTGGCCAAAAATAGGGCTCTAAGTGGGCAAAATCGCCGATGCATAAACATCTTTGAGACCGATAACTTCGCAAGAGCATAATTCCGTAAGTTTTCATTCAAGTTTCATACTTTTGGTGTCGTTATGATCGGAAAAAGATTCTCTATCATTTCATAAGAAATTTTTTTTTTTTTTTTTTCCCAAAAAATTTCGACCCTGAGAACATGTTTCCGAGAAGGCCTGTCGACCCCCAAAGGGTTAAGGTAAGTAATGAATGTACAGTGGACCCTTGGTTTTCATATTTAATCCGTTCCACAGGGATCGGCTAAAACTAAAATTGGCAAAAACTAAAACCATTTTCTCTATAAGAAATAATGTAAATTCATTTAATCCGTTTCAGACACCCAGGAGTATTAACCCTTTGGGGGTCGCCAGGCCCTCTCCTAAACTCGTTCTCAGAGTCGCAAATTTATCGGAAAAAAATTAAATTATTTTTTCTTATGAAATGATAGAGAATTTTTTTCCGATCATAACGACACCAAAATTATGAAATTTGATAAAAAACTAACGGAATTATGCTTTCACGAAGTTAGCGGTATGGATGACATTTACACATCGGCAATTTCGCCCACTTTGGGCCCTATTTTCAGCAAATTCCAATGTTTCAGTCTACTAAAGTTATAGCTATTTCGCTAGAATTCCATTTGTTCTATCAATTGAGTACAAGAAACCGCCAATTTACCGATTTCAACTACCCAATAAGGTGGTCAGAAATTGGCAATTTGGCCAATTTCACACAAATTTCGAAAGATGTCAATTTCAAAATAGGGTCCAGAATAAATGAGACAGACATTCCTGGCACTCAAATAACATTTTATCTGTTCATTAGTCACATCTCCAGGCCCCTTTTACATTACTTTTTCTTTCCATTTTGAATTTTTAATCTCACAAGAAATAGAAGATTTACTGTTATGTATACAACTGCATCATTGTAAAAATGGTATAAATAATATCAGCGCACTTGTGCAAGAATATTAGACTACCCAGTTGATGAGTATTGGACACATGGCGTGATTTGTTTACTCTTGAACATAGGCCAAAATCGAACATTTTCACTACTTTGCGTTCAGTTTCAAGGTACAGTGGACCCCCGAGTTTCGTAAAAATTTCACTCCTGAAGTCTGCTCAAGTGCCATTACCGAACGAATTTACTCCCTTAAGGAAAAATGTCACGTAGGTTAGTCTATTTCAGACCCCCAAAAATACTTTTCCACAAGCACTTACAATATTATACTTACATAAATGTACGATTTCCGGGGTTTACGAAACTCGGGGTCCACTGTACTTGTCATCGTGAAACCAGTCAAAATTATCTTTATTTCTGTTATATATCATCCATTCTATCAAATGAGACTAAGAAAACGAGAATACAAGCATAAATACCATACGAAAATAGGCTGCAAAGTCGCTGTTTTATACCAAAAACACGGTCATTTTTTTTTTCCTCATTATGCACTGTGTGGTGCAGAATTTTTTTTATACTGCGCACACTGACTGCACAGACCCATTCTCTCACATCTAGGCCTATCAGCCTGTTTCTGCTTGATTTGAGGGCGCTAGAATTTAGGCGTACTAGTATGACGAAAACCCTGACGCGTAAGCCGTACTAGTACTGCCGAAATCCCGAAAGGGTTAACAAAAAAATAATTTTTTAAGATACAGTAGAACGTCATTTAGCACGAGATTATGTTACACGTTACCGGTATTGCACGATTTAAGTTTTGCGACACATTATCATCTTACACGACGTAAAGATGATATTACACGGTTCAGCAGGAGGGGAAAAAATTTTAGCGCGCGGTCGCCCGCGGTGGGTTAAACCATTGAGTCAGTGGGGGAGTCCTTGTGCCATCCCCCGCCACCCTCACCCACCCACGCATCCCTCCCAGCGTTCAGTTTGGTTCGTACACGTGCAGGACGATAAGTATCGGGAAGCTCGCTGTGTTTATTTACATTCATTTCCTGATTTTCATTGCATTTTGATAAATATACCAAGAAATCATGGCACCCAGTAAGCATACAAGTGTTCCAGCAAGTGACAAGAAAAAGTTTAAGCGTTCAAGTCTAGGAATTTCAAAGAAAATCGAGATATTAGATAAGCTTAAGAGTGGCTCACGTGTGAGGGATATAGTGAGGGCCTATGGCCTTAATGAAGCGTCAGTTCGTACGATTAGGAAGAATGAGGCAAATATACGAGCTTGTGTAATGAATAACCCAAAATGTGACCTCATGAAAAGAATGACACGTAGGTCCCAACAAGTAAATAAAACTGAAAACTTGTTGCTTGAGTGGATCGAACAGAAAACAAAGAAAGGTGCACCACTTAGTTTTCTCTTAATTAGGGAAAAGGCCTTACAGTTGTTTAAAGCAGTGTGTGATAAGGAAGGCAGACCTGAAAACGCGTGTATGTTTACCACAGGCTGGTTCAAGAACTTTAAGTTGCATAATAAGTTACATAATATTAAGTTTTCTGGTGAAAGTGCTTCAGCTGATCATACAGCAGCAAGTAATTTCCCTGCTGAATTTCAGGAACTTATTTCCGAGGGTGGCTATGAGCCACAGCAAGTTTTAATGCTGATGAGACAGGTGTTTTTGGAAGAAAATGCCAACACGAACTTTTATCAGTCAGCAAGAGAAAAGTGCATCGGGCTTCAAGGCAGCAAAGGATCGCTTCACCTTGCTCCTTTGCGGTAATGCATCAGGTGATTTCAAGTGTAAGCCCATGGTTATTTACCGCTCTAAGACTCCTCGTGTTTTGAGAGGTGTGGATAAAAACACCTTACCAGTAATTTGGAAGTCAAACCAGTCAGCATGGATGACAGAGGAAATATTTATTGACTGGTTTAAGCATCACTTTATTCCTGAAGTCAAGTTTTACCTGCACACCAAGAACCTTGCATTCAAGGCTCTCTTCATTCTTGATAATTCCCGTACTCATCCACAAGCTTTGCTGGATGTGACCCCACATATAAAAGTTGTATTTTTACCTCCAAATACAACATCTCTGATACAACCACTGGACCGGGAGTTATTCAGACATTCAAGTGTAACTACACAAAAAAATTATAAAAACTAGTTGCATCAATGGACTCTGACTCCAATCTGGCAGTACCAAGCTTTTGGAGTAAATTTAACATTGCAGATGCCATCAGCTATGCTAGAAGTGCATGGAATGAAGTGCCCCAATCAACATTAAATGCAGGCTGGGGAAAGTTATGGCCTTCTGTAGTTAATTCTTTCACTGGTTTTCCTTGCTTGAGAGTCAGGTTCAGGAAATTGTTCAGCTGGCAAGGAGATTACCAGGTGATGGTTTTGAAGATATGAATGAAGATGATGTGAATGAACTCTTAGAAGATGATGATGATGATGAAGACAGGAGTCCAGAGGAAATGTTGGCAGAGTTCGATGCACAGATGCAAGGGAGGGAGATAACAGAAGAAGATGAAGAAGAACCTGAAGAAAAAGAGTTAACATTGCAGCAGTTACGTGAGCAGTTCCATATTATTGGTAAAGTTGCAGACTTTTTCACTGAAGAGGATCCTGACAAAGCTAGAAGCAGGGCTTTGAAACGGGGTCTAGACCAGCTGATGATGCCTTACCGTCAGCTGTATAATGTAATGCAGAATAAAAAGCCCAGAGATCCATTACAGAATTTATGCACACTGCAATACAACCATCGACTTCAGCACCAGAACCTCTACCATCCACTTCTACCGACAACCAACAAGCATCCACCTCAGCCCAGTAGGGCCACACCATCCATATCCACTCTTCACTACCATCCACAAACATCATTACCCACAATTTAAGGTAAGAAATATGTACTATTATTTCTATTGCATTTGTAGTCTTAAGCAGTAATACAGTAGATCATGACAATGCACTACAATTACATATCCACCTCAGCTCAGTAGGGCCACACCATCCATATCCACTCTTCACTACCATCCACAAACATCATTACCCACAATTTAAGGTAAGAAATACTATTATTTCTATTGCATTTGTAGTCTTAAGCAGTAATAGATCATGACAATGAACTAAAATTACATATTCGCCTTCAATTTTTGCAAGATATGTTGGTCTAAAAAAACTTGTTTGGCTTTTTGGGGACTCTCAAACACGTATCCCTATTTTTCCCATAAGTTCTGTTAATCATTTAAGACGAAATTATCTAACACGACTTTTTCAGGAACGTATCTATCGTGCTAAATGACGTCCTACTGTATTAAATATAGATTTACATATAGAAAAGAATGACAAATAAATATAAAGCACTAATAACTTGTATAAATGAACATTTAACATCACACTTACCTTTATTGGCGACTCTTGTTGGTGTATGGAAGACGGAGAGAAGGAGAGAGGGAAGTGAGTATATTGTTTGGAGGCAGGACAAAATGCTTCAATTTGACACTAATATCAGCTGTACGGCTTATTTATCTATCACAATTCATCTTTTATGACATAATAAATAATATTAATAACATAGAAACATGATATATACTCTAGAATGAATAAAATATGTCATTACGAATGTGAGGACTGGTAATAGTGTTATTGTTGTTGGGTTTATAAGGGCCACTGACCATAAGCCGTACATATAGTGGTGGTGGTGGTGGAGGGTTCAGACTCCACCCCCAGTATTCACACTGAAACAATCTACGTAATTTATAAATAAGAAATATTTGCACTTTAATTTATAAATAAGAAATATTCAAACTTATATAAATAAGAAATATTTACACTTACCTTGGAGGAGATGGTGGCAGAGGGTGGCGTTGTTCTCAGTGCCTCTATATTCCTCAAACAACAGTGGAGGAGTTAAGTTTTGTGTCGTCATTTTTCTATCTCTTAATCGCTTAACTTATTTGCTACACTGTTAATACTACACTTTATCGCTGGCTGGTACTATAGCCTTTATCGACTCCATTTTGATACTTTGCTACGATTTCTTTCTTTAATTCTCTGGTGTTCCTCACTTTCTTTACCAAAGGACTGGCACTAGGAGCTTTCTTTGGGCCCATGGTGGCTTATTTAGTAGTCATACACAATAATCAAGGGCCAAAAACAATGGATTGTTAAGAAATGTTTTGTATGAACTCGCAGGATAATGTTCACTCAACCAGAACTAATGCTACACTGCCTGAAAATGTGCGTGGGAGGCGGGCTTGCGGGCTTTGTATGTGCACTGGACGAAAACTAAGACAATACAGTAGAACGTCATTTAGCACGCGATTATGTTGCACGTTACGGGTATTGCATGATTTAAGATTTGCGACACATTATCATCTTACACGACATAAAGATGATATTACACGGTTCGGCAGTATTGGAAAAATTTTGAGCGCGCGGTCGCCCGCGGTGGGTTAAACCATTGAGTCAGTGGGGGTCCTACTAAGGGTGGCTATGAGCCACATCATGTGTTTAATGCTGACGAGACAAGTGTTTTCTGGAAGAAAATGCCAACACGAACTTATATCAGTCAGCAAGAGAAAAGAGCACCAGGCTTCAAGACAGCAAAGGATCGCTTCACCTTGCTCCTTTTCGGTAATGCATCAGGTGATTTCAAGTGTAAGCCCATGGTTATTTACTGCCTAAGAATCCTCATGCTTTGAGCAAAAGGGAATTTCTTTTTCCTTCCTGCAAACTGTAAGTTTATTCAGATACACGGGGCCAGGAGCTGAGTCTCGACCCCTGCAACCACAATTAGGTGAGTACAGTTACATACATTATCATACATAGCAGCATATGTGTAGAGAACCTAGGATAACCCAAAAAAAGTCAGTCAATGGAAATACTAAGTCACTCTGACTTTTTTGGGTTATCCTAGGTTCTCTACATATATGCTGCTATGTATGATAATCTTCGTAACTGTATCTGTGTATACCTGAATAAACTTACTTACAGTTTGTGGGAAGGAAAACAAATAACCATTCCCACAAGCAGCCTTGTTGTTGTTGTTCAGCGGACACCACCCGCCTTACCCAGCCACCACGGACCCCACCATCCCAGCATTCGTACGTATTTCATATGCATCAAAAAGTCCTCGGCTACAAACCAGCTGTGTTTGTGAAGAATAAGAGAGAGTGAATTGTGTTTTGATCTTGAATTAACGAAGAAAACAAAGATATTAGACAAGACATAACCCGTGGCCATAATGAAGTGTTACTTTGTACACATAAAAAGATGTAAACATAAGTTTGTGTGACTGACTGACTTACTGACTGACTTGACTGACTGACTGACTGACTGACTGACTGACTGACTGACTGACTGACTGACTGACTGACTGACTGACTGACTGACTGACTTACTGACTGACTGACTTGACTGACTGACTTACTTGACTGACTGAATGACTTGACTGACTGAATGACTTGACTGACTGACTGAATGACTTGACTGACTGACTGAATGACTTGACTGACTTACTGAATGACTTGACTGACTTACTGAACTGACTTGACTGACTTACTGAATGACTTGACTGACTTACTGAATGACTTGACTGACTTACTGAATGGCTTGACTGACTTACTGAATGGCTTGACTGACTTACTGAATGACTTGACTGACTTACTGAATGACTTGACTGACTTACTAAATGACTTGACTGACTTACTGAATGACTTGACTGACTTACTGAATGACTTGACTGACTTACTGAATGACTTGACTGACTTACTGAATGACTTGACTGACTTACTGAATGGCTTGACTGACTTACTGAATGACTTGACTGACTTACTGAATGACTTGACTGACTTACTGAATGACTTGACTGACTTAATGAATGACTTGACTGACTTACTGAATGAGGACTGACTTACTGAATGACTTGACTGACTTACTGAATGACTGACTTGACTGACTTAAAGTTAGACACTCAGTTCAACCATCGACTTCAGTTCCAGTACCTCTACTATCCACCTCAGCCCAGTAGGGCCACAGCATAACTCTCCACTCTCTTCACAATCATCCACAAACACCAGCACCCATAATTTAAGGTAAATACTATTATTTCTTTTACATTTGTAGTCTTAAGCAGTAAAAATAACATAATACATCACAATAATGAACTACAATTACATATTCACTTTTATGTTTGTAAGATCTGTTGGTCTAAAAAACACTTGTTTTGCTTTTTGGGGACTCCCAGGAACGTAACCCTATTTTTCCCTTAAGTTCTTTTAATTATTTAACACAAAATTATCTAACACGACTTTTTTCAGGAACTTAACTATCGTGCTAAATGACGGTCTACTGTATTTCCACGAAAAAAGTGCGCAAAAGCCAAAATCAGCGAGAACTGAGACACACGAAAACCAAGGGTCCACTGTACTGTATATGCATTTTATCACTCTAGGGAGCATTAATCATTGTAGTATAGTATGTGTGGGTGGGATGGCCAGGAGGGCTACCACACTGACTTCTTACAGTAAATACTACTCACCATTTGTCCTACATTAAGACTATAAATATTTTAAGGTAAATAATGAGTGTACTGTGTGTGTATTTTATCTTTTAATGCCTAGCTCTATTGCTAACTTAATATATGTTAGTGTAAACTTGTTATCTGGCATTTATATGCATTTAGAAATGGAAAAAATGGAGTTCTGCTTTACAGTGAAGTCTGCTTTCCGGCAGTAGCCTGGAACCTAACCTGCCGTATAAGTGGGGCCCTATTGTATTTGGGTAGTTGCCAGTGAGGTAGTCTTTTGACAGGGTATTTGAGCTAGGAATTTTACTTGCTAGATTTGATCCTACAGTAGAGAAGAAGACATTAAAGTTGTTGGCATGTATATAGGCTGTATGTGAGATTCATCTGGTTTAGTTAAGTTTATCTGTCTGTTTCCAGACGGTTTCCAAGAGCCCAAAATTTTGGAGAGAGTTTGCCAGGTACTTTTCATATCACCTTTTATTTCAATAAATCTATTTTCGTAATACATTTGTTTTGATTTTCGTATTAGTTTTGAGAGTATTGATGTGTATCGTTTAGCCAGTTCTTTATTAATCAGGCCTAATCTGAACTGTTTTTCAAGTTGGTGCTTTTTATCAATAGATTTGAGGATAATATTTGTTAGGCATGGGCTGTTTAGTCTCTTTTCTGTGATCTGCTTCGTTTTGATCGGACAATGCATGTTATAGAGGTTTTGGGTTTTATGTAAAATAGTTTTGACATCTTTGTCAATATTATTGCTGTCAGCTAACTCTCTCTGCCAATCAGTGTCACCTAGTGCTAATATTAAATTGTTTACCGATGTCTTGTCATGCAGGCGAAATGAGATCTTTCTCATTTATGAGAAAGGTGGGGTAGTGGTCTGTAGTTCTGTCTGATTAGACCTGCTTGTAGTGGGGATATCGTGTTGGTCTAGATATGGTCACGTAATGAGGCACTTGTCTCAGAGATTCTTGTTGGCTTGGTTATAGAGGGTAGCAACAAGCAGTTGTTCATAGTGTTTGTGAAATCAGCTACTGGAGGGTCAGTTGCTTGGATGAGGTTTATGTTGAAGTCTCCTGTAAGTATCAGGTGGTGTTTATTCAACTCTGGTTGAATAAATGGTACTACCATGCACGTTTCTATGAGAGTAGAAGACAGTAACCTGGTTCATATAGTACTACCATGCATGTTTCTATGACAGTAGAAGACAGTAACCTGGTTCATATAGTACTACCATGCATGTTTCTATGAGAGTAGAAGACAGTAACATGGTTCGTATAGTACTACCATGCATGTTTCTATGACAGTAGAAGACAGTAACAAATATCATAAGTACTCACATTCATATTAATAGATATATTACTACATTAATATGAACCCCCCACATCCAGTTAACATACCATTAAAGTTTTATTTAACCAAATTTATCTGTGTAAATTAACAGTGCAGCAGCAGTCATGCCTCAAATACACTGAGGACTTATTAGAACATATAAAACTATGTATGTATACTGTATTTTAAATCTTGGATAATTTTCCTTTTTAACCCTTTCAGGGTCCAAGGGGGGTCTCCGAAACTCGTTCTCAGGATCCAAGAATTTTAAAAAAAAAATCTTATGAAATGATAGAGAATCTTTTTCCAATCATAACGCCACAAAAATTATGAAATTTGATCGAAAACTAACAGAATTATGCTTTTGCGAAGTTATCGGTATGGATGACATTTACGCATCGGCAATTTCGCCCACTTTGAGCCCTATTTTCGGCAATTTCCAATGTTTCAGTCTAGTAAATATTTAGCTATTTCGCTAGAACTCCATTTCTTCTATCGATTGAGTACAAGAAACCGCCTATTTACCAATTACAACTACCCAAAATAGTGGTCAGAAAATGGCAATTTGGCCAATTTCACACAAATTTCAAACAATGCCAATTTCAAAATAGGGTCCAGAATAAACAAGGCAGACATTCCTGGCACTAAAATAACATCTTCTCTGTTCATTAGTCACGTTTCCAGGCCCCCCTTACATTACGTTTGCTTATCATTTTGAATTTTTATTCTCACAAAAAATTAAAAGATTTACTGTTATGTATACAACTGCATCATTGTAAAAATGGTATAAACAATATCAGAGCACTTGTGCATGAATATTAGATTCGCCAGTTGATGTGTATTGGATGCATGGTGTGATTTGTTTACTCTTGAACATCGTCAAAAATCGAACATTTTCACTACTTTGAGCTCAATTTCAAGGTACTTGTCATTGTCAAACTAATCAAAATTATCTCTATTTCTGTAATATATCTTCCATTCTATCAAATGAGACCAAGAAAACGAGAATACATCAATAAATACCATACGAAAATAGACTACAAACTCGCTGTTTTAAACCAAAAATACGGTCAAAGTTTTTTTTTCCTCATTATGCACTGTGTGGTACAGGAATTTTTTATACTGTGCACACTGACCGCACAGACCCATTCTATCACATCTAGGCCTAACAGCCTGTTTCTGCTTGATTTCAGGGTGCTAGAATTTAGGCGTACTAGTACGTCAATAACCCCAGGGCGTAAGCCGTACTAGTACGTCAATAACCCCAGGGCGTAAGCCGTACTAGTACGTCAATAACCCTGAAAGGGTTAATGAGGCTTAAGGAGTTAAAAAACTTCATTGGAATATATATAGATTTATACAATAAAAGTCTGAGTAAAAACATGAGTCCCTTAACCCGTAAACGGTCCAAACGTATATATACGTTAGTACCGCTACTGCCCCAAACGTATATTTATGTTTTATTTTTCCTGCCTCCAAATTTGGCACGATTTGCCTGAGATGCCTGGTCAGCATAGAATGGGTCTTAGCCCTTGGTGTGCACTGTATTAAAAAAATCTGGGACCACTTAGTACATTGTGGGAGCACCAGTTCAATTGAGCCCCAGCTAGAGCAAACAGCACGGCAAACACATGGGATTCACTGATGTCATGTAGTATTAACTCTCCCATTTTAAGTGGAAAGTGATGTTGACCCCGAGTTTAGTGGCTCTGAGGTGGATATGGCCATAAGTGTTCGATGAAATATCAAAAACCTTGATAATAACCCATGTGCAACATATGTGCAACATCCTTTTAGAATGTCTTACAACCTATGCCTGTCTATCTGTGTCTGTCTATCTCTATCTGACTCTGTCTATCTCTGTCTCACAGGTACACAAATACAATTATACATAGTGTAAATTTCCTAGGATAACCCAAAAAATCCAGACAAAGTGCTTGTAGATATAATGTATAAACATGACTGGCAAATACGTATTTACACTTGCTCAGGAACCAGACGTGTTGGTTCAGGAGTTGATCTCTCTGAGACGGGAGAGCTAGTTGCTAGACGGACAGACAGATAGACAGAGAGCTTGACAGACAGGCAGATAGACAGAGAGATTGACAGATAAAGAGCTTGACAGACAGACAGACAGAAAGCTTGACAGACAGACAGATAGACAGAGAGCTTGGCAGACAGACAGAGTTTGACAGACATATATGGTTGTGTAACAGTGAAAACAGAGAGTGATGCTCATCAGATGTCACCCCTTATCTTATCATTGCACCCTCGCGTACGCTCATCAAATGATCACCAATTATCTTATCACTGTCAGCAGTGGACTGACTTGTCTTACATCATGTTTCAAGGGAACTTATTATTCTTATTCTTCTTATTATTTTTATTATTCTTATTATTCCTAATATTATTATTATTATTATTATTATTATTATTCCTAATATTATTATTTATATTACAGTGGACCCTCGGTTTTCGCCGAAAATTCTTTCCAGAATGCTGCTCAAGTGCCATTACCGAACGAATTTACTTCCTTAAGAAATAATGTCACGTAGGTTAGTCTATTTCAGACCCCCAAAAATACACTTGCAAAAACACTTACGAAAATACACCTACATAAAAGGGCGAGTTTGGAGATGACCAAAAACCGAGGGACCACTGTATTATTATTATTATTATTATATACTCCCACATATCCAAAACATTGCTGGGACCTATAAATACTTTGTATATATTCCTAGACAATAGTAAATGACCAAGGCAGGTGCAAATGTCCACCTGTCTGTGTTTGTGACAATTTGAGTACAATTTCAGTACCTAATATTAGTCTTAAAACAAAGAACTACTATAAATTGTAATTCTTCTTTCTTCTTTCAACACGTCGGCCGTTTCCCACCGAGGCAGGGTGGCCCAAAAGGAAAAACAAAAGTTTCTCCTTTTACATTTAGTAATATATTCAGGAGAAGGGGTTACTAGCCCCTTGCTCCCGGCATTTTAGTCGCCTCTTATGACATGCATGGCTTACGGAGGAAGAATTCTGTTCCACTTCCCCATGGAGATAAGAGGAAATAAGAACAAGAACTAGTAAGAAAATAGAAGAAAACCCAGAGGGGTGTGTATATATATGCTTGTACATGAATGTGTAGTGTGACCTAAGTGTAAGTAGAAGTAGCAAGATGTACCTGAAATCTTGCATGTTTATGAGACAGAAAAAAGACACCAGCAATCCTACCATCATGTAAAACAATTACAGGCTTTCGTTTTACACTCACTTGCCAGGACGGTAGTACCTCCCTGGGCGGTTGCTGTCTACCAACCTACTACCTAGAATAAATTGTAATTATCAGAACATAAAAATTATATAAAATAATATAAAAACAAGAAAAAAAAGGTATATCGGCAACACTTCTGCAAGCGGCAGGACTCGATGTTGCCGTAACGTGAGCATTCAGTGCCAACTTCTCGGCCTCATATATCGGTAAGTACTGAGCCTAAAATTTTTTGTTTATGCTATAACACTTAGAAAAATGTGCTCTTTATTTCTATAAAAAAAACATTTTTTTTTTTTTTCAAAATATTCGGGACACTGGGGTAGTAAACATATATAGTATACGTTTGGACCGTTTACGGATTTAAAAAAAATTAACTTGGTAAGTTTTTTTTTGGGGGGAGAGTATCTCTTTCATTAAATAGCTCTGTATATGCTCACATTCAGGTCTCATCATTACCCAAGACCAAAATATACACTATACAGTGGTCCCTCAGTTTTCGCCGAAAATTCGTTCCAGAATGCTGCTCAAGTGCCATTACCGAACGAATTTACTTCCTTAAGAAATAATGTCACGTAGGTTAGTCTATTTCAGACCCCCAAAAATACACTTGCAACAGCACTTACGAAAATACACTTACATAAATGTTCGAGTTTGGAGATGCACGAAAACTGAGGGACCACTGTACACAGCTTTTTTTTTTACGTTGTTGATCATTTTGCATTGCAGTGAAGCGTCCCAGAGAAGCAGCAATGGATGCACAGTTTCTGAAGACGTGCGGAACACTGGCCAAAATGAGCATCGAGTCAGCTCAGTCCAACTTAACTGTCTTCAGGCCAACAGAATTTGCTCAAAAATTGGTATGTTGTAATGGTTTGTAATGAGGGGGTAGAAAATGTTTTATGTAGCTTACATTTATACACTGGTATTGTAAATGACAGAGTTCAGCAGTTCGCCATCTATATAACTGATGCAGTCTTAACTCTTTCACTGTCTAGACCTCTTAAATTAATATTGCTCTCAGTGTCCACCTTTTAAAAAAAAAAAATTCTTCTGAAATGGTACAGTCTTTTTCTGACGGTAATGATACCAAAAGTATGAAATTTGATGGAAAACTTAATAGAATTATGCAGGCATATATTTAGCAGTCTCGGTGTCATTTATGCATTGACAATTTTGCCCACTTTGAGTCCTATTTTAAGTCAGTTCTATTGCTCCATTCGACCAAATTCTTAGCTATTTCTCTAGTATATCTTCAATTTTGTTGACTGATCACAAGAAATGACCCATTCATTTACAGAGGAGCCCAATTTGCATGGCTCTTAGGTTCCTGACCGCGTAAGGTAAGTGAAATTCACCTGCAGGTGGAAAAGAGCGTTTTTTCATTATCGAACGAATCTGGAATGCTTGATAACATGTTTACACTATCATTTATTAAGTGCTCAATACAGCTAGGCATTAAAAAAAAAAAAAAAAAAGTAAAATAAATACACAGTACATACATACAGTATTTACCTTAACCCTTTAACCCTTTCACTGTTGAGACCTCTGATCACAAACCTGCTCTCAGTGTCGAAAAATATTCGAAAAAAAAATATTTTTTTTACCAAAATCTTAAGAATATTTTTCTGATTGTTTTAAAAGAAAAAATAATTGTGATCAGTACTTACTGAGATATAGAGGCATGAAGTTGACAAAAGGTGAACCACTTATGGCAACATTGGTGACTGCCGCTCACTTGGTAATACAGTGGTCCCTCGACTAACGGTCTTAACCCTTTGGGGGTCGGTGCCGTACTAGTACGTTTTACAAGCAGGGGTTGGTGCCGTACTAGTACGCCCAAATTCTAGCGGCCTCAATTTAGGCAGAAAACGTCTGGTAGGCATACATATGAAAGAATGGGTCTGTGTGGTCAGTGTGCGCAGTATAAAAAAAATCCTGCAGTACACACTGCATAATGAGAGAAAAAAAACTCTGACCGTTTTTTTCGATTAAAACAGCGACTTTGCAGTCGATTTTCGTATGGTTTTTATTGATGTATTCTCGTTTTCTTGGTCTCATTTGATAGAATGGAAGATATATTACAGAAATAGAGATGATTTTGATTGGTATGACAATGACAGGTACCTTGAAATTGAGCTCAAAGTAGCGAAAATGTTCGATTTTTGACGATGTTCAAGAGTAAACAAATCACACCATGCCTCCAATACACATCAACTGGCGAGTCTTATATTCATGCACAAGTGCTCTGATATTATTTATACCATTTTTACAATGATGCAGTTGTATACATAACAGTAAATCTTCTATTTTTTGTGAGAATAAAAATTCAAAATGAAAAGCAAAAGTAATGGAACAGGGCCTGGAGACGTGACTAATGAACAAAGAACATGTTATTTTAGTGCCAGGAATGTCTGCCTTGTTTACTCTTGACCCTATTTTGAAATTGGCATCGTTTGAAATTTGTGTGAAATTGGAAAATTGCCATTTTCTGACCACTATTTTGGGTAGATGAAATTGGTAAATAGGCGGTTTCTTGTACTCAATCGATAGAAGAAATGGAGTTCTAGCGTAATAGCTATAATTTTAGGAGACTGAAACATTGGAATTTGTCAAAAATAGGGCTCAAAGTGGGCAAAATCGCTGATGCGTAAGTGTCATGGCTACCGCTAACTTCGCGAAAGCATAATTCCGTTAGTTTTCGATCAAATTTCATAATTTTGGTGGCATTATGATCGGAAAAAGATTCTCTATCATTTCATAAGAAAAAATATTTTTTTTTCCAAAAAAATTTCGACCCCAGGAACACTTTCCTGAGAAGGCCTGTCGACCCCCAAAGGGTTAATCCGTTACATGGAGCTAGACCTCAACACGAAAAATTCGTAACTCGAAACCTTATTTCCCATAAGAAATAATGTAAATACAATTAATCCGTTTCCACCCAAAAATATTCACAAAAAATTCATTATTTTAAAAGAATAAATACTGTAGTTTTACATACAGAAAACAATGAGAAATAAATATAAAGCACTAATTATAATGGACAAATGAACAGTTAAATAAGTTTTACCTTTATTGAAGACTCTTGTTGGCGTATGAGAGAGTTTGTTTGGAGGCAGGACAAGATAATCCTTCAATATGACAATAATATCAACTCTACAACTTATTTTATCTAACACAATTCATCTAATATGACATAATAAACAATAATAATAACATAGAAACATGATATAAACTCTAGAATGAATAAAACATGTCATTACGAATGTAAGGACTGGAAGGACTGGTGGTAGTTTGTTTGTTGTTGTTGGGTATAAGGGTCATTGACCATAAGCCGTGGTGGATGGCAGCAGAAAGCCACCAACACTATTCACACAAACAATGTGCATAATTTATAAATAAGAAACATTTACACTTTAATTTATAAATAAGAAATATTCACACTTATATAAATAAGAAATATTTACACTTACCTTGGAGGAGAAAGTGGCAGAGGGCGGCGCTCTTGTCAGTGTCCCTATACTATTCCTCAAACATTGTAGAAGTTAAGTTTCTTGTCGTCATTTTCTATCGATTAATTGCTTAACTTACTTAAGTAAGTTTATTCAGGTATACACAAATCCAGTTATACTACATAGATTATCATACATAGCAGCATATGTGTAGAAAACCTAGGATAACCCAAAAAAAGTCGGACAGAGTGACTTATTTCCATTGCTACACTGTTAATGCTACACTTTATTGACTTGTGAAGCTTCTTTGGACCCATGGTAACTTATTTCACAGTGACAATCACTAAACCACAAATAAACACAACAAATGTATTGTGAATGTTTGAAAGAGCGTGCTGGGTATTGTTTACTCAAGTGTAAACAACGCTAGACTGGCGTCCTGCGTGGCGAGGTGCGCAAGCGCAGTCAGTCGGACAGGTCTGGTACGGACCCTTACACGAGTAAAAACCGCTACACGAGAAAAATATTGACCGTAAAAAGAAACCTTTACACAAAAAAACCGTTATTCGGATAGACCGTTACTCGGGGTTCTACTGTATTATATTTACTTTTATTTTACTTACTTTTTTCTTTAAGTTTTTAATATTTTATATTTTCATGTAACTTTCATGGCCTGTGAGACCAATACAGTGGTACCTCGAATTTCGGCCCAATTCGTTCCAGAAGGCTGTTCAAGTGCCGTTACCGAAAGAATTTGTTCCCATAAGGAATAATGTAAATTAGATTAGTCCGTTTCAGACCCCCTAAAAATACACTTACAAAAGCACTTACAATAATACACTTACATAATTGTTCGAGTTGGGAGCTGTTCGAAACTCGAGGTACCACTGTATAAGGCATAATGTACAGTGGACCCCCGAGTTTCGGTCACCCCAGAAATCGTACAATTATGTAAGTATGATATTGTAAGTGCTTTTGTAAGTGTATTTTTTGGGGGTCTGAAATAGACTAACCTACTTGACATTATTCCTTAAGGGAGTAAATTCGTTCGGTAATGGCACTTGAGCAGCCTTCTGGAATGAATTATGACCGAAACTCGGGGGTACACTGTATATATACAGTAGGCCCTCATTTAGCACGGTAGTTACGTTCCTGAAAACGTCGTGTTAGCTAAAATCGTGTTAGATAATTAAAAGAACTTATGGGAAAAATAGGGTTACGTTCCTGAGAGTCCCCAAAAAGCCAAACAAGTTTTTTTTAGACCAACAGATCTTACAAATATAAGAGAGAATATGTAATTGTAGTTCATTATCGTGATGTATTATGTTGTTTTTACTGCTTAAGACTACAAATGTAACAGAAATAATAGTATTTACCTTAAATTGTGGGTGCTAATGTTTGTGGATGATTGTGAAGAGAGTGGAGAGTTATGCTGTGGCCCTACTGGGCTGAGGTGGATAGTAGAGATTCTGGAACTGAAGTCGATGGTTGTACTGAGTGTCTCTAACTTTAATAAAGTCATTCAGTAAGTCAGTCAAGTCATTCAGTAAGTCAGTCAAGTCATTCAGTAAGTCAGTTAAGTCATTTAGTAAGTCAGTCAGTCAAGTCATTTAGTAAGTCAGTCAGTCAAGTCATTCAGTAAGTCAGTCAAGACATTCAGTAAGTCAGTCAAGACATTCAGTAAGTCAGTCAAGACATTCAGTAAGTCAGTCAAGACATTCAGTAAGTCAGTCAAGACATTCAGTAAGTCAGTCAAGACATTCAGTAAGTCAGTCAAGACATTCAGTAAGTCAGTCACATTCAGTAAGTCAGTCAAGACATTCAGTAAGTCAGTCAAGACATTCAGTAAGTCAGTCAAGACATTCAGTAAGTCAGTCAAGACATTCAGTAAGTCAGTCAAGACATTCAGTAAGTCAGTCAAGACATTCAGTAAGTCAGTCAAGACATTCAGTAAGTCAGTCAAGACATTCAGTAAGTCAGTCAAGACATTCAGTAAGTCAAACAGTCAAGTCATTCAGTAAGTCAGTCATCAAGTCATTCAGTAAGTCAGTCAAGCATTCATTAAGTCAGTCAAGTCATTCAGTAAGTCATTCAGTAAGTCAGTCAGTCAAGTCATTCAGTAAGTCAGTCAGTCAAGTCATTCAGTAAGTCAGTCAGTCAAGTCATTCAGTAAGTCAGTCAGTCAAGTCATTCAGTAAGTCAGTCAGTCAAGTCAGTCAGTCAAGTCATTCAGTAAGTCAGTCAGTCAAGTCATTCAGTAAGTCAGTCAGTCAAGTCATTCAGTAAGTCAGTCAGTCAAGTCATTCAGTAAGTCAGTCAGTCAAGTCATTCAGTAAGTCAGTCAGTCAAGTCATTCAGTAAGTCAGTCAGTCAAGTCATTCAGTAAGTCAGTCAGTCAAGTCATTCAGTAAGTCAGTCAGTCAAGTCATTCAGTAAGTCAGTCAGTCAAGTCATTCAGTAAGTCAGTCAGTCAAGTCATTCAGTAAGTCAGTCAGTCAAGTCATTCAGTAAGTCAGTCAGTCAAGTCATTCAGTAAGTCAGTCAGTCAAGTCATTCAGTAAGTCAGTCAGTCAAGTCATTCAGTAAGTCAGTCAGTCAAGTCATTCAGTAAGTCAGTCAGTCAAGTCATTCAGTAAGTCAGTCAAGTCATTCAGTAAGTCAGTCAGACAAGTCATTCAGTAAGTCAGTCAGACAAGTCATTCAGTAAGTCAGTCAAGTCATTCAGTAAGTCAGTCAAGTCATTCAGTAAGTCAGTCAGTCAAGTCATTCAGTAAGTTAGTCACACAAACTTATGTTTACATCTTTTGTGTGTACAAAGTAACACTTCATTACAGCCACAGGTTATGTCTTGTCTAATATCTTTTCTTCGTTAGTTCTAAGACTTAATAAATGCTTAAACATTTTCTTGCCACTTTGAGCAACACTTGTATGCCTACTGGGTGACATGATTGTGGCAGATACAAGATATAGTAATTTAAAGATCAAAACACAATTCACTCTTATTCTTGACAAACACATCTGGCTTGACGCGTATGGAATACGTACGAATGCTGGGATGGTAGGGTGTTGTTGGGGAGGGTAGCATGGGAAGGCGGGTGGTCTCCCCAGCTGTTCCACAACATTAGCACCAGCCGCTTGAGGGAATGGTTGCTTTTCTTCCTGCAAACTATAAGTTTATTCAGGTATACACAGATACAGTTACAAAGATTATCATACATAGCAGCATATGTGTAGAGAACCTAGGATAACCCAAACTTTGGGTTATCCTAGGTTCTCTAGGATAACACTTTGGGTTATCCTAGGTTCTCTAGGATAACACTTTGGGTTATCCTAGGTTCTCTAGGATAACACTTTGGGTTATCCTAGGTTCTCTAAGATAACACTTTGGGTTATCCTAGGTTCTCTAGGATAACACTTTGGGTTATCCTAGGTTCTCTAGGATAACACTTTGGGTTATCCTAGGTTCTCTAAGATAACACTTTGGGTTATCCTAGGTTCTCTAGGATAACACTTTGGGTTATCCTAGGTTCTCTAGGATAACACTTTGGGTTATCCTAGGTTCTCTAGGATAACACTTTGGGTTATCCTAGGTTCTCTACACATATGCTGCTATGTATGATAATCAATGTAACTATCTCTGTATACCTGAATAAACTTAGTTTGTGCGAAGGAAAAACAAATTCCCTTTTCCTCAAAGCATGAGGATTCTTACAGCGGTAAATAACCATGGGCTTACACTTGAAATCACCTGATGCATTACCCAAAAGGAGCAAGGTGAAGCGATCCTTTGCTGTCTTGAAGCCTGGTGCACTTTTCTCTTGCTGACTGATATAAGTTCATGTTGGCATTTTCTTCCAGAAAACACTTGTCTCGTCAGCATTAAACACTTGTTGTGGCTCATAGCCACCCTTAGTAGGACCCCCACTGACTCAATGGTTTAACCTACTGCAGGCGACCGCGGGCTCAAAATTTTTCCCCTCCAGCGAATCGCGTAATATAAGGTTTACGTCGTGTTAGATAAAAATGTGCCGCAATTCTTCAATCGCGTAATACCCAAAACGCGCAACATAAAGTCGTGCTAAATGAGGGTCTACTGTACTGTAACCACTTGTTATATGCAGCACAGTAACTGCACAAATATTGTTATTATTATACATTGGAACCCCGAGCTTCATATGCCCTGAGTATCGTACTTTTCGAGTTTAGAACCGTTTTTTCAGCTAAATTTTGTCCTAAGGTTCGCACTGTGCCCCATGTTTCGTACCGCATGATAGACCTGCCGCGCAGCTGTCGTGAGTCAGTCTGGCTTTGTTTCTCCTTGAATGAACATTACATTATATACTAGGTATTTAAAGTGCCCTAGAGCTATAAAATGCATGTTCAGTACACTCATTACTTACCTTAAAGTATTTGTAGTCTTAATGGTCTTAATATAGGGTGCAAGGTGAATAGTAAGGTAGGTAGGTTTCAAAGTGTGGTAGGTATGTAACCCCCATCTGGCTACCCCACTCACACATTATATACTAGGCTTTTAAAGTGCCCTAGAGCGATAAAATGCATATACAGTACACTCATTACTTACCTTAAAATATTTGTAGTCTTAATGTAGAGTGAGAGGTGAGTAAACAAGATGAGTACATGAGAGTGTAGAAGGTTCGCGAGTTTTGTAAACAAACCAGTTCTTGTTGTTGTTGTTACCAGCCTGGACACGAATGGTTTTTGTTCACTTGTCAAGCCGACTGGAAAAACGTCTCTTTTTTTTTTTTTTTTTTTTTTTTTTTTTTCTCAACAAGTCGGCCGTCTCCCACCGAGGCAGGGTGACCCAAAAAGAAAGAAAATCCCCAAAAAGAAAAATGCTTTCATCATCATTCAACACTTTCACCACACTCATACATAATCACTGTCTTTGCAGAGGAGCTCAGATACGACAACTGAGAATTGTCCCTCCCAGCTGTCACTATCCCAGACCCCTCCTTTAAAGTGCAGGCATTGTACTTCCCATTTCCAGGACTCAAGTCCAACTAAATCAATTAACTGGTTTCCCTGAATCCCTTTACAAAATGTTGCCCTGCTCACACTCCAACAGATCGTCATGTCCCAAAAACCATTTGTCTCCATTCACTCCTATCTAACACGCTCACACCTAACAACCTTTTCTAGGATGACCCCTACCCCGCCTTCCTTCCCCTACAGATTTATACGCTCTCCAAGTCATTCTACTTTGATCCATTCTCTCTAAATGACCAAACCACCTCAACAACCCCAACAACCCCTCTTCAGCCCTCTGACAAATACTTTTAGTAACTCCACACCTCCTAATTTCCACATTCCGAATTTTCTGCATAATATTTACACCACACATTGCCCTTAGACAGGACATCTCCACTGCCTCCAGCCTCCTCCTCGCTGCAGCATTTGCAACCCATGCTTCACACCCATATAAGAGTGTTGGTACCACTATACTTTCGTACATTCCCTTCTTTGCCTCCATGGATAATGTTTTTTGTCTCCACAGATACCTCAACGCACCACTCACCTTTTTTCCTTCATCAATTCTATGGTTAACCTCATCCTTCATAAACCCATCCGCTGACACGTCAACTCCCAAATATCTGAAAACATTTACTTCTTCCATAATCCCTCTCTCCAATGTGATATCCAATTTTTCTTTATTTAAATCGTTTGATACCCTCATCACCTTATCACCTCATCATCATATTTATGTTAATTTATATGTTTATATGTTACGTAG
The DNA here is from genome assembly GCA_009830355.1 of Cherax destructor. Lineage (NCBI taxonomy): Eukaryota > Metazoa > Arthropoda > Malacostraca > Decapoda > Parastacidae > Cherax > Cherax destructor. The sequence goes on along the minus strand of WNWK01009934.1, from coordinate 13,116 downwards.
CATGTTTATTATATAATTTTGAAAAAATGGTATAGATGGATTAAGCAAAATGTCCATATTAACATTTCATACGCCTCAGAGTGATTATTACTGTGTTATTATTATCATCATTATTAATGCACCTCAGAGTGATTATTATTGTGTTATTATCATTATTAAGGGGGGAGGAGCATTTTTCGATATATAAAAAAATTAAAATTGAAAAATTATGGAAAAATATTTTTTCTTACCAAAAAATAGTGCATCATTCTGGCAACAAGTTGATGCAATCTGCTTATTTATATCATATTTCTAAGTATGTTTATACTAAAAAGTATTTTTTTTGTTCTTGCGTCAGCAAAAAGACGTGTTGCTGATTAGTCATTTTTTTTTTTACCCCTAAAATTGCGTTTTTTATGATTGTTTCATTTTAAATACACTACATGGCAACCTCTGTGAGGAGTGGTGTGTGTGTGAGCTCCGGCAGACACCTCTCAGTGGCCTTACAGCCTTCGATAAGCATGGTGGGATTTGCTGCTCTGGTAGGTGGCGAACCACCTCCCAAGCGTTGTAAGTGTCAATATCTCAGTAGTAAGTTATTGACATTGTAATCCGATTTATGCAAAGAGTATTTATCATAGCATCATGATTCTTTCGCAGGGTTATAGAGGAATGATGGTTCTATCGAACTAGAGAGCGATTTTGCGATATGTTTTACGGTTTCTTGATAGTGATTTTTCTTTTCCCAAACAAATTAAAAAAAAAAACACTTACAGTGGTACCTCGACTTACGATGTTATCATCTTACGTTATATTCGATAACCGATTTTTATAACGTAAGAAATTTGAATGCGACATCCGATGTTTGATTCGTCTTACGACTTTCGTACCGGACCTGTCCGCTTGGCGCCCAGCTGAGCGCTCACTCCAGGGAGCGTCAGTGCTATTGTTTACAAGCCAGAGCGACCACAAACCCACACACACGCATTCATACCAGTATATTGTCATTATTCCACTGTTTTTAGTGCTTGCAACTGCTAAATAAGCTACCATGGGTCCAAGGAAAGATCCTAGTGCTAAGCCTGTGGTAAAGAATGTGCAGGGAGTGAAGCATTTATGCAGGGAGTGTAGCATTTATGCAGGGAGTGTAGCAGGCATGCAGGGAGTGTAGCAGGCATGCAGGGAGTGTAGCAAAGATGCAGAGAGTGTAGCAGGGATGCAGGGAGTGTAGCAGGCATGCAGGGAGTGTAGCAGGGATGCAGGGAGTGTAGCAAGGATGCAGGGAGTGTAGCAGGGATGCAGGGAGTGTAGCAAGGATGCAGGGAGTGTAGCAAGGATGCAGGGAGTGTAGCAGGGATGCAGGGAGTGTAGCAAGGATGCAGGGAGTGTAGCAAGGATGCAGGGAGTGTAGCAAGGATGCAGGGAGTGTAGCAGGATGTAGCAAGATGCAGGAGTGTAGTAGGCATGCAGGGAGTGTAGCATTCATGCAGGGAGTGTAGCATTCATGCAGGGAGTGTAGCATTCATGCAGGGAGTGTAGCAAAGATGCAGGGAGTGTAGCAAGGATGCAGGGAGTGTAGCAAGGATGCAGGGAGTGTAGTAGGCATGCAGTTAGTGTAGCATTCATGCAGGGAGTGTAGCATTCATGCAGGGAGTGTAGCATTCATGCAGGGAGTGTAGCATTCAAAGAAAAAGGCCAGTAACCCCAGAAAAGAACTTGGTACCTGCAGTGTTAATGGAAGGGGATTCCCCTTCCAAACACTAGCATACTACTCCACCTTCTCCCCTCCTCCCGTCCTCCACACATCAACAACTCTTCAATAAATGTAAGTGACATGTTATTGTACAATATTTGCATGTGTATTTAGTTATTCTTCATTATATTGTGTATTATTTAATGTCAAAAAGTTCTAAAAAATATTTTATTTAACTACTTTTGGAAGTCTTGGACGGATTAAATTTATTTCCATTATTTCTTATGGGGAAAATTGATTTGTTTAACGATTGTTTTGTCTTAAGATATGCCCTCTCTGACGGATTAATATAGTAAGTCGAGGTACCACTGTATTTCAATAATTCGTATAATGCAATCTATTGAGAGGAAGCTCAACTTGCCCTGTAGTTCTATAGCCTAACTCTTCCTCTTTCATCTGATCTAAATTAGAACATTGTATGTCGTACCAATTTTGTAGAAATGGGATTGCCATAAGCTCTATCAAATAGGGCATTTTATTTTTTTTTCTATATAACTCTAGGGCAAAACATCACTAAAAACTCAGTGTCTATGTTTCAAATGCTGCTTAATTCAAAGAGAATATTCCCAATGAAATATTTGCATTATAAAAAAAAAAGGTCAAAAATGCTCCTCCCCCTTAACCCTTTGGGGGTTTCAGAACCCTCTCCAAAACTCGTTCTCAGGGTCGCAAATTTTTCGGAAAAAAACAAAATTTCTTATGAAATGATAGAGAATCTTTTTCTGATTATAACGCCACCACATTTATGAAATTTGATCGAAAACTAATGGAATTATGCTTTCGCGAAGTTAGTGGTATCGATGACATTTACGCATAGGTGATTTCGCCCACTTTGAGCTCTATTTTCGGCAAATTCCAATGTTTCAGTCTACTAAAATTATAGCTATTTTGCTAGAACTCCATTTCTTCTATCGATTGAGTACAAGAAACTGCCTATTTACCAATTTCAACTACCCAAAATAGTGGTCAGAAAATGGCAATTTGGCCAATTTCACACAAATTTCAAGCGATGCCAATTTCAAAATAGGGTCCAGAATAAACAAGGCAGATATTCCTGGCACTAAAATAACATCTTCTCTGTTCATTAGTCACGTCTCCAGGCCCCTCTTACATTACTTTTGCTTTCCATTTTGAATTTTTATTCTCACAAAAAATAGAAGATTTACTGTTATGTATACAACTGCATCATTGTAAAAATGGTATAAATAATATCAGCGCACTTGTGCAAGAATATTAGACTCGCCAGTTGATGTATATTGGACGCATGGTGTGATTTGTTTACTCTTGAACATCGGCCATTTCGAACATTTTCGCTACTTTGCACTCAGTTTCAAGGTACTTGTCATCATAAAACCAGTCAAAATTATCTATATTTTTGTAATATATCATCGATTCTATCAAATGCGACTAAGAAAACGAGAATACAAGCATAAATACCATACGAAAATAGACTGCAAAGTCGCCGTTTTAAACCAAAAACACGGTCAGAGTTTTTTTTATACTGCGCACACTGACCGCACAGACCCATTCTCTCACATCTAGGCCTAACAGCCTGTTTCTGCTTGATTTGAGGGCGCTAGAATTTAGGCGTACTAGTACGACGAAAACCCTGGGGCATAAGCCGTACTAGTACGGCTGAAACCGCGAAAGGGTTAATAGGCATCTTCAAGACTAATAACACACTCTTAGTGATTTTAATGTGTTCCTGCATGCCAGCACAGGCGCAAGTTGTGAAGTTTAAAGCAGTTAAGTTCAGTGACAAAGTGTAGCATTAAGTGTAGCATTAAGAGTGTAGCGATTAAGCGATAGAAAAAAGGATGAAATGAAATAAACTCCTGACAGCATAAGCTGCTCTGCCTATCTTCTGCAAGGTATGTAAATGGGGTACGTACTCCAGTTCATTTGTAGTACATTATGGTTTTCTTATGAAAGAAGTGATCTATAAACTACTTTGAAAAATGCTCATTGTTACTTTCCTATACGATAATCTCAATTTTTAATAATATGTTACTATTATGTTACCCCCTACTCATATTATAAGTTAATGTCAAAAATGCTCAATGTTATTTTCCTTAAGATAATCTCAATTCCATATTATCATTCAAGAATCTTAACACCTGTAACAATCTAAGATCTAATATCATTATATAATAATTTAAACAGTAAAATTTCATCATATTGTAATTTTGAAAATAATTTTTAACTAGAATAAACTCAATAAATTTCTCTAATATTAAGTACCTAGTTTTTAAGGACTAGAATAAGCTGCCCCTAATGCCATGGCATGTCAGTGGCTCTCCTTGCACTCAATTTACATTGTAACTTCCAATACCCATGTAACCTGCATTGAAATAAAATTTGTTTGTTTGTTTGTTTGTTAATGACAAATAAGCGACAAATAAGCTTACTCTCAATACGACAAGACCTACTTCATTCAGTTTGGAAACAAAGCTACAAATGTTCCACCTAACATAACGCTAAATGGTTCACCCATCACAAGACTCACAGAGGGAAAATTCCTAGGAATCCACCTTGACAGTAGTCTTAAATTCCAAACACACATACAACAAATTTCCAAGAAAATCTCAAAGACAGTAGGTATATTATCTAAGATACGCTATTATGTGCCACAACCAGCTCTCATTGCACTATATCATTCTCTTATCTACCCTTATCTCACCTATGGAATCTGTGCATGGGGCTCAACAACATATAATCACCTTAGACCACTCATAACCCAGCAAAAGGCTGCAGTCAGGATGATAACAAATTCCCACTCTAGACAGCATACTCCACCTATATTCAGAACCTTAAAACTACTCACCATAAAAAATATTCATATGTATTCATGTGCCTTCTACATGCATAAAACTCTACATGCTAATATCAACCCTCCGCTCAAAATTCTCCTCAACAACTTTAATAGGTCCCACGACCATGACACAAGACACAGATCACTATTTGACATACCCCGAGTCCATACTAACCAATGTAAAAATTCTATGCACATAAAGGGCCCCAGAATCTGGAATTCATTACCAGTAAATATTAAGTTAACCTTGTCGGAAAATCAATTCAAGACTCTTCTCAAAAATCACCTACTCACCCTATACTAAATACAGTGGTACCCCGACTTACGATGGTCTCCAAACTCACCCTTTTATGTAAGTTTATTTTTTTAAATGCTTTTGTAAGTTTAATATTGGGGGTCTAAAAGGACTAGTCTATTTTACATCATTTCTTATAGAGATAAATTCGTTTGGTAATGGCACTTGAACAGCATTCTGGAATGAAAAAATATCGTAAGTCGGGGTACCACTGTACTCATACTGTAACAAACTTTCAAACCCAATGTTATTTTACTTAAGATAATCTCAGTTTTATATGTCATCCTCCTTAACACTTGTTGCAATTTCATATCACCATATTGTCATTTAAAATATTATAGTATCATCATTTTGTTAATTTGAAATAAAATATATAACTAGAAGAGACTCAATAAATTTTTCTAGTATTGTTGTTATACTAGTATAGCATAAAAATATTGTAACTTGAAATAAAATATTCAACTAGATTAAACTCAACCAATTTCTCTTGTATTGTCTTTTAATAGTATGTTTAATCATATTGTAATTTAAAATAATACAGAACTAGAATAAACTCAATCAATTTCTCTAGCATTAAGTACTTAGTGAATAAGTCTTTAGAATAAACTGCCCCTAATGCCATGGCATGCCAGTGGCTCTCCTTGCATTACAGTTTTATAATTGTAACTACCAATAACAGTGTACACTTGTAACATGCATCGAAATAAAAATATTATTATTATTATTATAATGCAGTTTGCCTCACAAACTCCATTTTCTCTTATACTAACACGTCTGAAGGAGGAAAGAATGGGCAGATGTTTTCATAGCTGGAGCAAGAATGCCCGCCACCACATACGTAATGACATACATATTTTATTCATTCTAGAGTGTATATCAGGTTTTTATGTTATTTATATTGTTTATTGTGTCAGATGATTTGTGATAGATAAATAAGTTGTAGAGTTGATAATAGGGTCATACTGAAGTACAGTGGTACCTCGACTTACGATATTAATCCGTCAGAGAGGGCATATCTTAAGACGAAACAATCGTTAAACGAATCAATTTTCCCCATAAGAAATAATGGAAATAAATTTAATCCGTCCAAGACTTCCAAAAGTAGTTAAATAAAATATTTTTTAGAACTTTTTGACATTAAATAATACACAATATATAATGAAGAATAACTAAATACACATGCAAATATTGTACAATAACATGTCACTTACATTTATTGAAGAGTTGTTGATGTGTGGAGGACGGGAGGAGGGGAGAAGGTGGAGTAGTATGCTAGTGTTTGGAAGGGGAATCCTTCCATTAACACTGCAGGTACCAAGTTCTTTTCTGGGGTTACTGGCCTTTTTCTTTGAATGCTACACTCCCTGCATGAATACTACACTCCCTGCATGCCTACTACACTCCCTGCATCCTTGCTACACTCCCTGCATCCTTGCTACACTCCCTGCATCTTTGCTACACTCCCTGCATGAATGCTACACTCCCTGCATGCCTACTACACTCCCTGCATCCTTGCTACACTCCCTGCATCCTTGCTACACTCCCTGCATCCTTGCTACACTCCCTGCATCCCTGCTACACTCCCTGCATCCTTGCTACACTCCCTGCATCCTTGCTACACTCCCTGCATCCTTGCTACACTCCTCATCCCCCCTGCATCCTGCTCACTCCCTGCATCCCTGCTACACTCCTCATCCTGCACACTCCCTGCATCTGCTACACTCCCTGCATCCTGCTACACTCCCTGCATCCTGCTACACTCCCTGCATCCCTGCTACACTCCCTGCATCCTGCTACATCCCGCATCCTGCTCACTGCTCCTGCTACACTCCCTGCATCCTGCTCAAGCTACACTCCTGCATGCCTGCTACACTCCCTGCATCCCTGCTACACTCCTGCATCTTTCTACACTCCCTGCATGCCTGCTACACTCCCATGCACTGCTACACTCCCTGCATAAATGCTACACTCCTGCATAAATGCTTCACTCCCTGCACATTCTTTACCACAGGCTTAGCACTAGGATCTTTCCTTGGACCCATGGTAGCTTATTTAGCAGTTGCAAGCACTAAAAACAGTGGAATAATGACAATATACTGGTATGAATGCGTGGGTGTGGTGGGTGGTCGCCTCGCTTGTAAACAATAGCACTGACGCTCCCCGGAGTGCGCGCTCAGCTGGGCGCCAAGCGGACACGTCCGGTACGAATGTCGTTAGACGAAGCAAACATCGTAAGTCACAGTCAAATTTCTTACGTTATAAATATCGGTTATCAAAATAACGTAAATGATAACATCGTAAGTCGGGTACCACTGTATATAAGTCATTAGATTAGCTGCCCCTAATGCCATGGCATGCCAGTGGATCTCCTTGCAGTTCAGTTTATGATTGTAACTACCAATATATATGTATACTTGCAAGTATAAATACAAGTATTACCACTACCACCATCACCACTGTTACCATCATGACTACCACCTACACTACAATCATAACTACTATCACTACTACCACTATCACAACTACCACCATCACCATTAGTACCATGACAAATACCATCACCACTACCACAAACACTACCACTATCACAACTACCATCACCACTACCACCAACACTACCACCATTACAACTATCATCACAGCTACCACCAACACTACCATCACAACTATCACTACTACCACCATCACAACTAACATTATCACTACAACTACAACCAGTACCACTACCCTTACTGCTCATAATTCCAAGATGACTATTTTTTATTTTGTTGTTATAGTGATGAGGTCTGTGATGAAGCCCAATATATCATATGTTTCCTGGTTATCTTGTATTGTGATCGTCAACAAAGTCATAAACATAAAGCAAAAATGAAATTTGAAGATGATGTTTTGCGAGAGGAGAGTGAACGTGGTGTGGGCGCCGGGAGGTTCCCTCGCCTTCGCCGTCCACCACAGAAGCTCAGATTTCCACATAAAAATAATCCTCCTCAAGCCACCACTAAACAAGACTCTGAAAGACAGATCATCTACCAGGTGATCCCTGACCCAATGTGGCTTGAACTTAAGCCACAATACAAGCCTAACCAAGTGACTGCTAACTTGGCCACCATGAACGTTCCTACAGAACAACCTAAAACAACCAAGAAAAATAAGACCAAAAAGAATCAAAATAAAGATAATTCCACCACTCATACTGAGAAAAACAAAAAAACAAAAAATGCTGTCATGAAGAACAAGAACAAAAAGCATTGAGCTATTGGGTTCAAGAGGGATTGAAGACATGAGAAAAAGGAGGAGGAGATTTAAAAAAAAAAAAAAAAAAAAAAAAAAAAAAAAAAGGAACTCAGGTAAGCAGCCACCTCCACGTGGTGAGTTCTGGGTGTTTTGTATGACTTATTACTTCATACTAAGTCTTACAAGATAGCTGAGAGCTGCTCATACTCTATATATAGTGACTATCATACCACAATATATATTCACTAACACTAAATATCAGTAAACACAATTCCACAAATGCTAGTTCAATCCTTAAGTGTTTAGCGCTTTCCCAAGGAAAAAGAAAAATACATAAATGTAAGGAGAGTCAGTGTAAATAATGCTAGCATCTAGTACAAGATACTGTACCATGCTAGTAACAAGTACAAGATACTGTACCATGCTAGTAACTAGTACAAGATACTATACCATGCTAGCAGCTAGTACAAGATACTGTACCATGCTAGTAACTAGTACAAGATACTGCACCATGCTAGTAACTAGTACAAGATACTGCACCATGCTAGTAACTAGTACAAGATACTGTACCATGCTAGTAACTAGTACAAGATACTGCACCATGCTAGCAGCTAGTACAAGATACTGTACCATGCTAGTAACTTGTACAAGATACTGTACCATGCTAGTAACTAGTACAAGATACTGCACCATGCTAGTAACTTTTACAAGATACTGTACCATGCTAGCAGCTAGTACAAGATACTGTACCATGCTAGTAAATAGTACAAGATACTATACCATGCTAGTAACTAGTCCAATATACTGTACCATGCTAGTAACTAGTAGAAGCTACTGTACCATGCTAGTAACTAGTAGAATATACTGTACCATGCTAGTAACTAGTACAAGATATTGTACCATGCTAGTAACTAATACAAGATACTGTACCATGCTAGTAACTAGTACAAGATACTGTACCATGCTAGTAACAAGTACAAGATATTGTACCATGCTAGTAACTAGTACAAGATACTGTACCATGCTAGTAACTAGTACAAGATACCATACCATGCTAGTAACTAGTACAAGATATTGTACCATGCTAGTAACTAATACAAGATACTGTACCATGCTAGTAACTAGTACAAGATACTGTACCATGCTAGTAACTAGTACAAGATACTGTACCATGCTAGCAGCTAGTACAACATACTGTACCATGCTAGCAGCTAGTACAACATACTGTACCATGCTAGTAACTAGTACAAGATACTGTACCATGCTAGCAGCTAGTACAAGATACTGTATCATGCTAGTAACAAGTACAAGATACTGTACCATGCTAGTAAGTAGTACAAGATACTGTACCATGCTAGTAACTAGTACAAGATACTGTAACATGCTAGCAGCTAGTACAACATACTATACCATGCAAGCAGCTAGTACAAGTTACTGTACCATGCTAGTAACAAGTACAAGATACTGTACCATGCTAGCAGCTAGTACAAGATACTGTACCATGCTAGTAACAAGTACAAGATACTGTACCATGCTAGTAACTAGTACAAGATACTGTACCATGCTAGCAGCTAGTACAAGATACTGTACCATGCTAGCAGCTAGTGCAAGATACTGTACCATGCTAGCAGCTAGTACAAGATACTGTACCATGCTAGTAACAAGTACAAGATATTGTACCATGCTAGTAACTAGTACAAGATATTGTACCATTCTAGCAGCTAGTACAAGATACTGTACCATGCTGTACATATTATACAGCCTCTCCTCACTTAGCAACATACTCGTTTACAGACGACTCGGACTTACAATGGGCTCTCTGACCAGTATGCATACCTAAATAATGTACTCTATTAGAGCTGATTTCCCCTATTCTGTTGATCACCATATAGAGTACACTTCTGTATAAACATTTAAAAATATACTAAAAATGCTAAAAGTTTTACAAAGATGACATTAAAACAATATCAAAGATGGTTGACACAAATCCACTACCATTATAGTATGCTCCTTGCTTAGTGATGAATTCGTTTACCGACGTGGTCTTAGGAACGGAACTCTGTTGTTAAGTGAGGAGAGGCTGTATACAGAACATAATTAACCTTGTGTTTAAAAAAATACAGTGTGTACTGCATTTACTAATCAGTAAAGATTTAGATTTAAGCCCTTTTAATGCAATAAGTAAAACAAAAGATAATCTTATCTTGTATTAAAAGTCTCTACCATCCTTTTAAAGTAGTATGCTTAAATAATAGGTGTAATGGTTTTTTACTTTAATAAGGTCAAATTCAGTCTTACATTGAAGTTTGATCACCTAAAATTAATCCTTAGCTTTTTTTAAAGTTAATGGAGTATACCTGGAGTATACCTGGAGAGAGTTTCATGGGTCAATGCCCATGTGGCCCGGTCTGTGACCAAGCCTCAAGTTGGATCAGAGCCTGATCAACTAGGCTGTTACTGCTGGCTGCACGCAGTCCAGCATACGAACCACAGCCTGGCTGGTCAGTTACCAACCAGCCTGCTTGAAGACAGCCAGGGGTTTGTTGGTAATCCCCCTGATGTATGCTGGGAGGCAGTTGAACAGTCTTGGGACCCTGACACTTATTGTGTTGTCTCTCAACGTGCTAGTGGCACCCCTGCTTTTCAGTAGGGGGATGCTACATTGCCTGCCGAGTCTTTTGCTTTCGGAGGGAGTGACTCTTGTGTGCAAGTTTGGTACTAATCCCTCGAGAATTTTCCACGTGTATATAATAATGAATCTCTCCCGCCTGCATTCTAAAGAGAACAGGTTTAGGAACTTCAAGCGTTCCCAGTAATTGAGGTGGTTTATTGCAGAAACATTTACACTTACACCTACCATCTGACTTATGACCTGCTCAACATACGACCACTCGACTTACGACCATGTTTTCTATGCAAATGTTCTGGGAAATAAACAACTGTTTGTGTTGTACACAGTGTTTTTCCTAAACCTTACAGAATAAAATACAGAACAGCATAAAAAAACAATAAAATAAAATCATTACAATAACTGTGATGTTGATATTCACTAGTAAGGTTCCACTTACGTCCATTTTGACTTACTACCGGTTGATCGGAACCAAGCTCGGCCGTAAGTCGGATGGTAGGTGTATCTTGGAGGAGATGGTGGCAGAGGGTGGCTTTGGTCTCAGTGCCATAATAGTATACCTCAAACAACAATAAAGGAGTTAAGTTTCGTGTCATCATTTTTCTATTGCTTAATCGCTTAACTTACTTGCTACACTTTATCGCTGGCTAGTGCTATAGCCTTTATCGAATCATGTTGCTTTAGTATCATACATATTGCAGAATCACTGAATCACTGAAGAAGGCACATTCTCCCCTCTCTCTTCCTCCTCCACTTTGGTATTTTGCTAACAAATTCTTTCTTCAATTTTATCATGTTTGTCACTTTCTTTACCAAAGGGCTGCCACTATGAAGTTTCATTGGGCCCATGGTGGCTTATTTCACAGTCACAATCAATAAAGAAGCACTAAACACAATGAATTTATTGTGAAATGTAATGTTCACTCAGTGGTAAACAAAGCTAGACTAGCTCATGATGCCTGCGGCGATTCGTGCAAGCACAGGGCAGGAAGACAGGTCAGGTAGGCGGGCCAGAAATCGGGGAAAAATTGGGCCGAAAAAAACGATCGAAAATCAAGCCGGCCCATAATCAGACTGACCGATTTGCAGGGGTCCACTGTAATGTATATTAGAGCAGAATTCCTCTATTGTTTATTTCAATATACAGTACTCTACTGTATAAACATTTAAAAATATACCAGAAATGTTAAAAATGGTGCAAAGATGACATTAAAACAATATCAATGATTTTTGACACAAACCCGTTACCAGTATAGTACGGTCCTCACTTAGAGACGAATTCATTTAACCCTTTCAGTGTTGAGGCACCTGATCCTAAACTCTCTTTCTGTGTCAAAAAATATTAAAAAAAAAAAAATCTTATGAAATGATTAAGAATCTTTTCTTAATGGTAATGACACCAAAAGTACAAAATTTGATTTAAAAAATTACAGAATTATGCTCCCGCAAATTTAGTGGTCTTAGCGATATTTACGCATTGGCGATTTTACCCACTTTGAGCCCTATTTTCTGCTAATTCAGTCGACCAAACTCATAGCTGTTATGCTAGAACTACATTTGTTCAATCGATTGAGTACAAGAAACTGCTCATTTACTGATTTCAACTACCCAAAAAAGTGATCAGAAATTTGTAACTTGGCCTATTTCATACACAATTCAAGTAAGGCCAATTTCAATATAAGGGCCAGAATAAAGAATGCAGACATTCCTAGCACTAAAATTACATATTCTCTGTTCATTACTCACGTCTCCAAGCCTCTCTTATATTACAGATGCTTTCCATTGTGAATTTTTATTGACACAAAAAAAAATATACAAACTACTGCATTATTGTAAAAATAGTATAAATAATATCAGCGCTTTTGTGAAAGCATATTAGAGCCACCAGTTGACGGGCATTGGACGTGTGTCGTGATTTGTTTACTCTTGAACATCTGTAAAAATCGAACATTTCTGCTACTTTGAGCTCAATTTCAAGTTTTTTTGTGTAAAAACCATTCAAAATCATCTCTATTTCTGAAACATATCTTTCATTTTATTAACTGGGACCAAGAAAACGAGAATACAACCATAAATACCATATGAAAACACACCACAAAGTTGGTGTTTAAAACGAAAAACACAGTTGGTGTTTATTTTCTCATTATGCACTGTGTGCTGCATGATTTTTTTCTACTGTGCACACTGAGCACACAGACCCATTCTCTCACATGTAGGCATACCAGCTTTCTCCCACCAGATTTGAAAGCGCTAGAATTTTAGCATAGTATTACGGGACTGACACTGGCTCTCAAGCCATAATTTTATGGGATCAAACTGAAACGGTTAAAGACTTGGTCTTACGAAATTCCTTTATTACAAAACTCCTTTGTTAAGTGAGGAGAGGTTGTATACAGTACACTACTGTATAAACC
>WNWK01009933.1:37500-73342 GCA_009830355.1 Cherax destructor | reverse complement strand
TCTCCCTACTACAGGATGGATATAGATTCATTGGAGAACATACAAAAAAGAATGTTTAAAAAAATGATTTACAGTATAAGAAATCCCCCGTATGAAGATGGGCTTATAGCGTTGAATCTCCCTCTCTGGGGGGGGCCGTAGAATGGGGGAGATATCATCGAGGTGTACAAAATTAAAAAAGGAAATTTTTCCCGGGGAAAAAAAGTAAGAACCGGGAAATAACGGTTTAAATTGGATAAATTTAGATTTAGAAAGGACATAGGCAAGTACTGGTTTCGAACAGAGTTGTGGGTTGGAACAATCTTCCGGAAGTATTTTGTGATGAAAAAACTAGGACCTTGGGTGGTTTTAAAAAGGGGTGGACAAATATTTTTTTGGGGGGGGGGCTGGATTTGATTGGGGGTCGTGAGTACGGGTAAATTTTTAAAGGTAGTGGGGGTTTTTGATAAGGACTTGTTTGGGGGGCCAGTAGGCCTTCTGCAGTGTTCCCCCAAATTTTCTTATGTTTCTTATGTCTTGGTTTTAGATTACCTTAAAGAACTCCCAGTAATACTAAGATCTACTTATTTATTTTATATGTGGCATGGATTTTTTCCCTTTGCCCAATATTTAGAACTTTACTTTTGGGTCTATATTTAAACTGCATCTGCCCTTCTCCGACCACTGCATCAGTCTATTGAAATCTTGTAATAATATTGGTAAATTTTTCCCCAAACAATATGTTAAGAAAAGGACAAAATCAACTAATGTGACTTTTTATTGGGGCCGTTTGCTCCCCAAAAAGTTTTCCCTAAAAGCTTTCTCAAGGGCGAAAGCCCCTGGAAGAAAACTTCCCAATAAAATTCCTTTTTTTTAAATTTTATCCTTTAAAAACAAAATTAATCTTCCATGGTGCTCTAATGTCCTCATTAGAAAAGCCCCCCTTTTTGGGTGTCATCCTTCAATTTTGCTTATGCCCTTATTTATTCCCTCATCTATGTCGTTTATATAAATTGGAGCAAAAAGGGCCCCCAACCCCTGACCCCTGTGGGCACCCCGTCTTACTCAGATTTCCCCCCCATTGATGCAAACTCTCTGCTCCCTTTATCTTCAACAAATCCTCCCCCAAGGGAAAATTTCTCCTCTTATTCCTTTTGCCTTAAGTTTCCTCAAAAACCTCTGATGAAAGAACTTTATCGAAACCTTACTGAAGCCCCTTATACCCAATATAATTTTCCCAGAACCATGATCTACCTCCCCCTAATACCTTAGTGAAAAAGTTAGTAAATTCGTAAGACAGGAACCCCCCTTTTGGGAAAAATTTTGCTAAGATTCATTAATTAATTTATGCCTTTAAAGATCGCTATGAATTGCCCCCGGAAATTAAATTGATTCCAAAAATTTTTCCCCACTATGGTGATGGGGCTTATTGGTCTATAGTTATTTTTAAAAAGGGCTAAGGACCTGTCACCTGCTTTTTCCACTTGTCTGGCACTATGCCATTTTGTAGTATTTTTGAAAAAGATTGGCCAAAAAGGTTTTTGCTAATTTTCCTCTTTCATTCCTTTAAAACTCTTGCAAACAGTTCACCCCAGGGCCGGGGGTTTGTTGGGTTTTTTTAATTTCTTTTTTGGTCTGGGACCATATCCTATTTACCTAATCTTGCATATTTTTATTATCGCCCTTTTCTACATAATTTGTTTTTTCCCTAAAATTTTCTGGTATCTTCCTCGAAAATTTGAGAGAAAAAAAAGATTTAAAAAATTTCTCACATTTCCTTACCCTTTGTCAGTGGTCGGGGAACCCGGGTTTACTCTTAAGTGGGTTTATCTTGTCCCTAATCTTACTTCTTTTCCTGAAAAAAAACCTTTTGGGTTAATCTTTGAATACCTTGCCACTTTACCTCTTCTCTTATTTCTTTTTTTAAAAAAAACATATTTGATTTCTTAACTGCCCATCCCCTTCTTTTGATATGCCTATATATCCCTTTGTTTTGACCATTGAGATTTTTTAATCTATTTTTTTTATCCATTCTGGATCATTTTTGGTTGATCAAATTTTCCCTACTTGGAACATAAGTTGTCTGGGCAGCTAGAACTTTCTCTGAAAACGTCATATTGGAAACCCAAACCTCCCGACCCATAGCCAGGTCGTTCCAATTTAACCCAGGTAATTTCTCAGTCCCATGAAATCTACCAAAATAAGAATAATGGAGGGGGACCGGAATCTTTTGATGGTGGGACATAGCAGGCCCCAGCGCTGTGATCCTACTTTTTTAAAAGCCCCCGGAAGCTTTCATAGTACATCTATTCTCATACCCCACAAAAAAAATTTATTTTTATAGAAAAATTTTAAAAGGCTAGCCCAAATTTGGGGGAAAATGGTTGTACCCCAATGCCCAACTTTGAGAGGGTTTTGTATCATTAGCACCAACTGTTACCTTACTGTCTTTTTCCCACTCCCTTAAAAGGGTTTTTTATGAAAATCTTTGTCATACCCCAAAAACCATATATCGAAAAACCCCCAAAAACCTGTTGACCCCTTAAATCGTAACGACACATTGCAAACAAACCACCACGGGGGGGGGTTAATAAAGTATGTTATATATTTAGCAAGTTATGTACACCGGAGACACAAGCACTGCGGGTTCCACTGGCCCACCTCGGTACGCTCCTTTAAAAACCTTAGTCCCAAAAATTTGCCAAGCCTATTTCTAAAAAAGGGACCAAAAGGGAAACTCCTTTTCAGTGTATTCGCTCATCAGCAAATCTAATGTCAAACAGGAACTTCCCACATTTATCTCGTGCAAATTATCTAACTTTCAAAAGCTAAATTTATAAAAAGGGCGGGGGGCGGTCCAAAAATAACATTTTTAAGGGGCCCCAAACTCACCTTTTTTTTGGTCAGTTATTTTCCTAACTAGAGACTCAACATTCTTGTTCATAGTCTGGAAATTGGGAAAATTGTTAATTATCACCCCATACCTTAATCGTTCTTGTTGCATCCAAATCATTATTATTTTTTCCCAAAAAACGTATCTTGATAAAGATGAAGTTTAAAAATCAATCATTTCTGGAATATAACATTTATCATAATCGTTTCACTGAACCTTTTAAATGCCAAAATTCAATTTGGGGATCTTCTAAAACCATTTTTTAAAAAGTGTCTTGATGTTATTCTAACTTATGAAGGTAATGTTTACATTACCAGAAAAATTTTTTTAGAAGATTAAGTACTACAATTAAATATCTAGTTTTAAAATTTTTATATTGTTTAGTCCCAGAAAAAAATTCATTGTGAGGTGAGCAGAGTCTATGTAACTTAACTTAGAAAATGTGTGTTGTAATGTTATGAATATGTGATTTACAGTTATAGGAACTGTAAATCCCCATATTTTAGGGGAATTTTAAAAAAAATAACCCCGAAATAACACCATTATTTGTTTGGGGTAACATGGGAAAAAAAACGGGGGGACCTTTACGTCCCGGGTTTTTGGGATGGAAGACCACATTCTCAGTTTTTCATTGATAGAGAACATAAAACTCAACACTGACTATCCCCAAAATTTCGTCTTCAAGACTAAGGTACTGATAACCCCATTTTTTTCTTCCCACAGCTTCTACTGTCTACAATATTTGGTCACATTTTTGAGGGGCTCAAAAAAATCTGCTTAGATGGGCAAAACGTTATGAAATAAATATTACAAATTTTACCAAAAAAAAAAAATTATTTTTTTTATTGAAGGAAGTTTTGTTTTAGGAGAATTTTTAAAAAATAAAAATACCACATACAGGTGAGAATAATATGAAACAAATAATTTTCTTTGATGAAAAACGAAAAATTTAAAAATATTTTATTAATAAAATAAATATTTTATTAATAAAAAAAATTTTTAAAAGTATCAAAATTATCTAAAAAAAACCTGTTAGATTAGAAAGAGAGAGAGAGAAAAAAGGGAAAGAGAGGAATAATAAAGGTGTTTGGGGAGGGGATAAAAAAAAGGGGAGAGAGAAAGGGAATGGAAGAGGGTTTTGGGGGGGGAAAAAAAGAGAGGTAAGGGAAAAAAGTGAAAATTGGGGGGGGTAAAGAGGGAGAGGAAATGGAAGAGTGTGATTGGGGGGGGTAAAAAAAAAAAAGGGGTTCCTTCAGGGGGGGGTCTCGGGAAAATTTTTAAAAGGGGAAAAATTGCAAGACATCCTTTTGGGGGGAAAGTTCCAAAAGGGGAAATGTGCTGGGACCATTGTTAAAAAAATCTACTTCAATGCCCTTTCTTCATCTCACCCCCGAATCACAAAATATGCAAACGACTTTTTTTTTTTTAAAAAGTTCTTTTTCTTATTTTTTTTTTTTTCTTTTTCCGGGGGGGGAAAATGGAAAAAAAAAAAAAATTTCCCCCTTTCCTCAGTTGAAAACCCAAAAAAAAAAAACCCCCCCAAAAAGGGTTAGAAACCCCCCTTTTTCCCTTTTTATAAAAAAAAAAAAAAAGAAAACCCCCAAAAGGGGTTTTTAAAAAAGTCGTGGATTTTTGGGGAAAAAATTTTTAAAAAAAAATGTTTTTAAAATGTTCTGAATGAAAAAAATGGATGCCCTTTTGGGTTTAAGTGAACAAACTGAAGGGGGGGGTGTCTTTAAAAAAATTTTTAAAAATTGTTTAGTGTATTTTTATAAAGCTGGCCCCTTTGCGTGGACGCCACGGACCCCTGACGCCAGAGGTTCCCCCAAATTTCACAGCCTATCAAGGCAGACGCCCTCATTTAACTTTAAAACCCCAAAAAACGAGACAGGGGGGGTTTTGCTGGACTTCCTTTTCCCCGAAAAAACCCCTTGGTATATTTACCAAAAAAAAAATATCCCCCTATTTTTTACCTTTTTTTTATACCCTCCGGGCCCCCAAAGACAAGTGGTGGGGCAGGGGTTTTTTGGAAATTTTTTTAAAGATTACGATGTTATAGAGAGATAGCTTCCCCAAAAATCAGCCCCCCCGACCGCCCAAAGTTACCAGCTCCTACATCAAAGAATTTCACATTTTCACAGTTTTCCCCTTTGGTCAGCAAAATTTTTTTTTTAAATTTTTTCAAAAACCCCGGGGGGTTGCCCCGGGGTTTTGCAAATTTCCCCGGGTAAGCCAGGGGGGGAAAAGTCCCATTCAAGCCAGTAAAACCACCACCGGTTCGCCAGCCAGAGCAAGGGTTCTACCTTCTGTGCTAATTTGTCACAAGATTCCAAGCCAGTCAATCTGTGTAAAATATTCTACTAAGCCGGGGCCCCTTGTTGTCTGGGGAAGTAACCCCCAGGCGCACGGGGGAAGGGCAGTGTGGGCAAACCCCCACCAGCCACCCCCCCCCCCCACCCACGCTAAGGCAGACGCCTTGACCACGGGGGATCCCCCCCACACAAAGCATTAAGTGTGGATTATTTCCCCCTTTAAATGGGCCCCAAAAAGTTTATTGGCTCGAACCAGGTCGAGCGTCCTGAGGTGTTTTTTCCGAACTGTTGTGCCAACTGTACTAAAGCCTCGGTTCTAGTTCAACGTTTATGCACATTACTCCTGGGGTACCCCCGGGGAGGGATCACCACCCCCCCCAGCCTCCACCACCCCCCACCACCCCCGCCCAGTCAATTTTTTTCACCCAGGGGACATTTATTGTTTTTGTTTTTTTTTCGGGATAATCTAAAAAAAAATTTTTTTGTGTTGAGACCTTTTTGGGGGAGTTACAAAAATTTTGGGGTTTTTCCCCGGGGAAATTTTCCCTTTTTAAATTTAAAATTTTTTGCATTAATTTTTTTATTTAAAATTTGTTTTTCCCCTTTTTATTTTTGGGTTTTAAAAATTCCCCCAAAATTTTTCCCGTTTTGTTCCCCCGATGCAGTGGGACAGTTTTTTTGAATTTTTCTTGTGTTCCAATATTCTATCAAAGTAATTTTTTTAAAAAATTTTAAATTTTTCCCCCGCATTGTCCATGTGTTTTTAATTTTTTTCTTTAATTTTAAAAATTTTTTCCCCAAAGGGACACCCCAGAGTTATTTTTTTTATTATCTTACCCTTGTTTGTTCATGTTTTAATTTTTAATTTAAATTTAAATTTTTTCTTTTGCCCCAGTAACAAAAATTGTTTTTTTCCCCCAAAAAATTGTTAAATTTTACCAGTATTTTTTCTAATTTTATGTGTTAAGCCAGGTTTTTTTTTCCCCGACCCCTATTGTTTTTTAGTTCTTTTGAAAAATTTAAAGTCCCTTTCCCTTTTGCAGATTGACAAAAACTTACTGAAGATATTATTTTCCCCACAAAAAAACCCTTTTTAATCAAAAAGGGGGAAAAAAATTTTTTTATACAGTAATTTTTCTGTTCCCCCTTTTTATGAGATTTTTACCAATGGGTTAATCCCCTTTTTTTTATTAATTTTTATTTGTTTCATGTTTGTTTAACAAATTCATTTTTTAGTTTGTCTAAAGTCAGTGTTTTTAGTAAATTTTTCAGTAACTGTTTCATTGGGGTTTCCCCTTTTTTTTGTTTAAAAAATAAGAGTGTTCAAATATTTTTTTTTAAAATCTTTTTTTTTGTGAAAATAATCCTTCCCATGAGAATTTTTTTTTTTTAGTCATTCCCAAAAAATTTTTTTTTTTGGGAAAAATTGGGCCGTATTCAATTTTTTTATTTTTTTTTTTGTGTTTAATTGCTCTAGAACTTGTCAAAATTCCCCAAAAAAATAAGAATTATTCATAATCAGGATACAAGCAGAAAGTTTTTTTTTTAAATTTTTGTGAAAATTTTTGATTTGTTTTATCAGATTTTTTAGTGCCATAACCATTATTGAATTTTTTAATTTTAAAAGCATTTTTAAATTTTTTTTTTTTTTGAATTTTGTTGTTATTTAAAGAAAAGAAAAAACCCCCCTTTTCCGTTCAAGTTAAAGGAAGTTTTATCCAGGTTGAATTTTTGCCGTCAATTTTTCCCCCAGTTATCTTTTTTTGGGTTTTTGGCCAATCCGTGTTAATTAAAGAGAATAAAAAATTTTAAACACTATCAGTTGGGGGTTTACAGGGGCCAAATTAAATTTTTGTTTTTTTATTTCGTTAGCCCAATGTCCGTAAATTAATAAACTTTTTTTCGGATCACGAATTTAAGTTCTGAGTTTTAACAGTAAAAAACCCGGTTACCCCAGTTTATTTTTCCCTTTTAAAAAATTCTTCCCTGTAAATATTTATTCTTCCTCAGAAGCCGAAGAGTAAAGATTACACACGATTGATCGATCAAATTTAAATTGTAATTTATGTAATCCATTAATCTAGATCCCTTAAATTTTCTTTTTTACCAAATTTTAATAAAAAGTGGGGGTAAAGATTAATCTTGATCAGTTCAAAGTTATAAGTGTTTGCTATTGTATAGATTCACCCAGTACCACCTGTCTGTTCAGCCTATAGAGTTGTATAGTATGCCGGCGTCATGATAACATGGCCGAGCTTCCGTCATATAAAATTTGTTTAGTGTATCTTTTTAAACTGGTCCCTTTTTTGGGTGACGTCCCGGGACCCGCTGACGCGAGGCTGGCCCCCACAGCCTATCATAGGCAGACTGCCCCCCTAAATTGGGGCCACAAGCGGGGAGAGGGGGGCTGGGGCCCCCTCCACTTACGAAATAACTTTTTAAACCCTCCAACAAGGAGTATCTTTTTTTTAAACTCCTAGGACCCCACGCCCCCAGGGAGTTTTTTGGGGAGAAAAAATGGGTTTTTTAGGGGTTTTAAAAGTCAGTTATGGAAAAGGAAAGAGGGGAAAAAAATGGAAAATTTTAAGGGGAAGGGGAAAAAAAGGTTTAAGGAAAAAACCCGAGAAGGAAAGGTAGAGGGGGGAGAGATTTTTGGAAAAAGGGTGGGGGGTTTTGAAAAACCAAGGGAGAGTAATTTGGTTTGGGGCTTAATTAAATGGGAAAAATGTTGGGGAAGAGAGGTAAAATTGGGGTGCCGGGGGAAAAGTAAAAGGGGCCAAATTTTGCTATGTGTAGAAAGAGGTTTTAAAAAATAAAATATTTTATGAAAAAAAAGGGTAAATAAATATACAAAGATATACACCAAGGGGAAATAGGGTTTTTGGATTTTTTAGGGGATGGGAGGCCTTAGGATGTACATGTTTAAGAGGGGGAACGGATATTGGGTCATTATTTGGTTGTAGCTACAGTTAGAGTAAAAGGAGATGGGACAAAAAGAAAATGGCAACAGCAAGTAAGAGAGAGTAAAAGTGTATAAACTAAGGGAGGAGAAGTTAGGGGAGATATAAGCAACTATTGGCAGAAAGGTGGGCTAGTGCAAGTATGAGTAGTGGGGGGTTGAAGAGAGTTGGGATAGTTTAAAAATGCAGTATTAGAATGTGGGAAGTTTGTGGCTATAGGAGGGTGGGGCAGGAGGAAAGAGAGGGGGTGGTGGAATGAAAGTAAAAGGGTGTGATAAAAGAGAAAAAGGTAGCTTATGAGAGGTTTTTACAAAACAGAAGTGTTAATAGAAGAGCAGAGTATATGGAGAGTAAAAGAAAGGTGAAGAGAGTGGTGGGAGAGTGCAAAAGAAGAGCGGATGAAAGAATGGGAGAGGCTGTCAAGAAATTTGCTGAAAACAAAAAATTTCTTTGGAGTGAGATAAACAAGGTAAGAAATCCTAGGGAACGAATGGATTTGTCAGTTAAAAACAGAGTAGGGGAGTTAGTAGATGGGGAGCTGGAGGTATTGGGTAGATGGCAGGAATATTTTGAGGAACTTTTAAATGTCGATGAAAAACGAGAAGCGTAATTTCATGTACTGCCAGGGAAGTACAACATCGTTTAGGAGTGAAGAAGAGCAGGATATGAGTGTGGGGGAGGTGCTGGAACTGACGGGATCATGACAGAGATGTTAAAAGCAGGGGGGGGTATAGTGCTGGAGTGGTTGGTATTTTTGTTTAATAAATGTATGAAAGAGGAGGGATGTAGGATTGGCAGAGAGCATGTATAGTTCCTTTATATAAAGGGAAGGGGGATAAAGAGAGTGTAAAAATTATAGGGGAATAAGTTTACTGAGTATACCAGGTAAAGTGTATGGCAGGGTTATTATTGAAAAATTAGAGGTAAGACAGAGAGTAGGATTGCAGATGAGCAAGGAGGCTTAGAGTGGGAAGGGGATGTGTAGATCAAGTGTTTACAATGAAGCATATATGTGAACAGTATTTAGATAAAGGTAGAGAAGTTTTCATTGCATTTATGGATTTAGAAAAGGAATATGATAGAGTGGATAGGGGAGCAATGTGGCAAATGTTCAAGTGTATGGAATAGGTAGTAAGTTACTGAAGGTTGTAAAGAGTTTTTATGAGGATAGTGAGGCTCAGGTTAGGGTGTGTAGGAGAGAGGAGATTACTTCCCGGTTAAAGTAGGTCTTAGACAGGGATGTGTAATGTCACCATGGTTGTTTAATATATTTATAGATGGGGTTGTAAAAGTAAATGCTAGGGTGTTGGGGAGAGGGTGGGATTAAATTATGGGGAATTAAATGCAAAATGGGAGTTGACACAGTTACATTTTGCTGATGATACTGTGCTTATGGGAGATTCTAAAGAAAAGTTCAAAGGTTAGTAGACGAGTTTGGGAGAGTGTGTAAAAGGTAGAAGTTGAAAGTGAACATAGGTGATGAGGGTATCAAACAATTTAAATAAGGAAAATTGGATATCACATTGGAGAGAGGATTATGGAAGAAGTAAATGTCTTCAGATATTTGGGAGTTGACGTGTCAGCGGATGGGTTTATGAAGGATGAGGTTAACCATAGAATTGATGAAGGAAAAAAGGTGAGTGGTGCATTGAGGTATCTGTGGAAACAAAACGTTATCCATGGAGGCAAAAGAAGGGAATGTACGAAAGTATGGTGGTACCAACACTCTTATATGGGTGTAAGCATGGGTTGCAAATGCTGCAGCAGGAGGAGGCTGGAGGCAGTGGAGATGTCCTGTCTAAGGGCAATGTGTGGTGTAAATATTATGCAGAAAATTCGAATGTGGAAATTAGGAGAAGGTATGGGTTACTAAAAGTATTTGTCAGAGGGCTGAAGAGGGTTGTTGAGGTGGTTTGGTCATTTAGAGAGAATGGATCAAAGTAGAATGTAGGGGAAGGAAGGCGGGTAGGGTCGTCCTAGAAAGGTTGGAGGGAAGGGTAAAGGTTTTGTGGGCGAGGGCTTGGACTCCAGCAAGCATGTGTGAGCGTGTTAGATAGGAGTGAATGGAGACGAATGGTTTTGGGACATGACGATCTGTTGGAGTGTGAGCAGGGTAACATTTTGTGAAGGGGTTCAGGGAAACCAGGTAATTGATTTAGTTGGACTTGAGTCCTGGAAATGGGAAGTACAATGCCTGCACTTTAAGGAGGGGTCTGGGATAGTGACAGCTGGGAGGGACTATTCTCAGCTGTCGTATCTGACGCCTCTGCAAAGACAGTGATTATGTATGAGTGTGGTGAAAGTGTTGAATGATAATGAAAGTATTTTCTTGAGATTTTCTTTCTTTGGATTTTCTTTCTTTTTGGGTCACCTGCCTCGGTGGGAGATGGCCGACTTGTTGAAAAAAAAAAAAAATGTAGAAGAAAAATTGAGATGAATATAGGAAAGAGTAAGGTGATGAGGATAAAGATAGAAAATGTTAAAAACAGGCGGGGATATAGTTTAGTGTATAGTTCCTTTGTATAAGGCAAAGGGGACAAAAGAGTGCAAAATTATAGGGGAATAAGTCTGTTAGTATACCTGGTAAAGTGTATGGTAGAGTTATTATTGAAATAATTATGAGTAAGACGGAGAGCAGGATAACAGATGAACAAGGGGCTTTAGGAAAGGTAGGGATGTGTAGAAAAATGTGTTTCAGTAAAACATATAGGTGAACAGTATTTAGATAAGGAGTAAATGTTTTTGTGGCATTTATGCATTTGGATAGGAGGCAATGTGGCAGATGTTGCAGGTGTAGGAATAGGAGGTAGTTACTGAAAGCAGTGAAGAGTTTTATGAGGATAGTGAGGCTCAGGTTAGTGTGTAGGAGAGAGGAGACTATTTCCCAGTAAAAGTGGGCCTTAGACAAGGATGTGTGATGTCACCGTGGTTGTTCAATATATTTATAGATGGGGTTGTAAGAGAAGTGAATGCGAGGGTCTTGGCAAGAGGTGTTGGGCTAAAAGATAAAGAAGCAAATACAAAGTGGGAGTTGTCACAGTTGCTTTTTGCTGATGACACTGTGCTTTGGGAGATTCTGAAGAGAAGCTGCAGAGGTTGGTGGATGAATTTGGTAGGGTGTGTAAAAGAAGAAAATTGAAAGTGAATATAGGAAAGAGTAAGGTGATGAGGATAACAAAAAGAATAGGTGACGGAAGATTGGATATCAGATTGGAGGGAGAGAGTATGGAGGAGGTGAATGTATTCAGATATTTGGGAGTGGACATGTCGGCGGATGGGTCTATGAAGGATGAGGTGAATCATAGATTGATGAGGGAAAAGGGTGAGTGGAGCACTTCGGAGTCTGTGGAGACAAAGAACCTTGTCCATGGAAGTAAAGAGGGAATGTATGAGAGTATAGTTATACCAACGCTCTTATATGGGTGTGAAGCATGGGTGATGAATGTTGCAACGAGGAGAAGGCTGGAGGCAGTGGAGATGTCATGTCTGAGGTCAATGTGTGGTGTGAATATAATGCAGAGAATTCGGAGTTTGGAAATTAGGAGGAGGTGCGGGATCACCAAAACGATTGTCCAGAGAGCTGAGGAGGGGTTGTTGAGGTGGTTTGGACATGTAGAGAGAATGGAACGAGACAGAGTGACTTCGAGAGTGTATAAATCTGTAGTGGAGGGAAGGCGGGGTAGGGGTCGGCCTAGGAAAGGTTGGAGGGAGGGTAAAGGAAGTTTTGTGTGCGAGGGCTTGGACTTCCAGCAAGCATGTGTGAGCGTATTTGATAGGAGTGAATGGAGGCATATGGTTTTTAATACTTGACGTGCTGTTGGAGTGTGAGCAAAGTAACATTTATGAAGGGATTCAGGAAACCGGCAGGCCGGACTTGAGTTCTGGAGATGGGAAGTACAGTGCCGGCACTCTGAAGGAGGGGTGTTAATGTTGCAGTTTTATAACTGTAGTGTAAAGCACCCTTCTGGCAAGACAGTGATGGAGTGAATGATGATGAAAGTTTTTCTTTTCGGGCCACCCTGCCTTGGTGGGAATCGGCCGATGTGTTAAAAAAAAAAAAAAAAAAAAAAATATATATATATATATATATATATATATATATATATATATATATATATATATATATATATATATATATATATATATATATATATTTCACAAGATAATTTTGTTGGTCAGTTAAAAACATTTTCGACGTACGCAACCCATCTATCTTCATATCCGCAACAAAGCGTATAACATACGCAACCCATCTATCTTCATATCCCCAACAAGGCGTATAACGTACGCAAAACAGGCACGATAATAAAATGAAACATGGCAGTATATTCCTTCTCCACATTCTAACATGTTTCGGCAAAGACTGAAAACCAGCTAAAAATGTGAGGAATTACCACTGAAGTTGGGTCACTTCTATCTTTAGGATGGATCAAGATGCTGCGAAAATAAAAATCCTTTGGTTAGCCCAACCATGGAGATTATTTCTAGTATTGTTATTTCTGGTACTTTGGTTTATCATCATTGGTGTTTGAGCATGCTAGAAAAGTATGTCCTTTGCTAGTCTGTTAAAAAAACGTACAATTCACTAAATGTTTACAATTATTGCGAAAACTTGAAGTAGTGAAGCCACGTTACTTGACCAGCCACACGATACTCCACAACTTCATTAAGTACGACGGTAATGAACATTAATTGATAACCTCTGCGGCTAGACCTACTGTTTTACTTAACTAGAAGCATATAATTAAAAATCGAGAATTTTTTTAAACTTCTCAACATCGTTTTTAGTATAGATGAAATGTGGCTGAATTTTCATTGCAAAATATTCCTAAAAATGCTTTTATTTGTGCAGAAAGAATTCCAAAGACTATTCAAATTAGATTTAGGCTATAAAAACCGCAGTCAATACCCTTCAAGACAAAATTATTTACGAATAAAATAATCACAAAAAATAAAATTTTCCCACGAATATGTCAGCTAAGACTTAAATAACATTTCTATTTAACCATCAAATAGGCCGCTAATACAAAAATTCATTGCTTATTGTTACACTATTCTCAGTGATCACTTAAACTTAAATTAATATTAAATCTAAACAAGTTGTACTCATATAATGCAATGTTTGATATTTTCATCATAGGTCAAAAATGTCAATTTTCTTCCCGCCCACAACAGTGCCAGGTTCCCGCCACAACAGTGCCAGGTTCCCACTACAACAGTGCCAGGTTCCCGCCCACAACAATGCCAGGTTCCTGCCACAACAGTTCCAGGTTCCCTCCAAAACAGTGCCAGGTTCCCACCCACAACAGTGCCAGGTTCCCGCCACAACAGTGCCAGGTTCCCGCCACAACAGTGTCAGGTTCCCGCCACAACAGTGCCAGATTCTCGCCCACAACAGTGCCAGGTTCCCGCCCACAACAGTGCCAGGTTCATGCCAGACTAAACACTGTAATAATGACAATCTCAGAATATTGAGAAAAAAAAACATTTCTGTGGCAATTATATATCACTTTTTTTAGGATAAAACTGTAAGGTTCAACACTTTATTAATTATGAACAACTCTTTGCTTTACAGGTTTGTGGTGTTCTCTGCACACAGGACTGTGAATTTACTGCAGTTACTGAAAATGACAAGTGTCGACTTATTGGTTCTCCTAATCCTGCACACCTTAAATACATCCAGGTGACTACTGTTGTTATGCAGGGTTCTGCATGACATGCAAATATATATTATATATATATATATATATATATATATATATATATATATATATATATATATATATATATATATATATATATATATATATATATATATATATAGTGGAGAAGAGTGCCATAATTTTTATGAACTATGACATAATTGTAAATCATAATGTATGAACTATGGATAAATGTCAACCATAATTTTAGAAATATGCTATGCATTTTGTGGGTACTGTAAAGTAGTTTAAAGTGTGAAAGGTAAGGAAATCCTGCCAGGGATTTATTTTCCAACTGTGTTTTGGTTAGCGGGTAAGCTTGGCTTGGGGCAGTCACGTGAAGGCAGCATGGAGTGGAGAGGCTTGCTAGGAGTCTTGTATTTGAGCTAAGTTTTGTACTCCGCTGGTTAGGAAATCCACGCAATAGGCTATTTTAATGCTTACCAGTAGGCTCTCTGGCGCTCTGACGTGGTCAGGGCTCGGTTGGTTGAGTGAGAGCTGGTGAATTTGGGATAATATGTTTTCGGCAGGAGAGTAGGGTAGTGATGGCATGGTGTCCACAGCACACCACCCCCCCACATCCAGTGTTTGTTTATTTTGTGCGACTCCGTTTTTTTTTTTGGTGTTTCAGCCACTAGAGAGAGATGGGTGTAGAGTTAATGAGTGTATACAGTGTTATCTTGAATAAATGTATATTTTTCTAACGAGGAATTTTCCCTGACCCCTCTGATGACCAACCCATTCATGTGTTAAATGCTGGTTTAGCGCTTTCTGTTTTGATTGGGATAGCCCTGGGAGGCCTAGTTTACAGGGGATTTGTGTAACGTTTACCTTTTGTCATTAGACAAGGCATTAGGCCTCAGGAAATCCCACATTCTGCATAACAACTGTCACCTCCTAGTAAACTCTGCTGTAGACTCGTGGGAACCACGCAACCACGATCACCTGAGCTAGTCTGGAACATACTGTATTTCCCACAAGTTTCACATTACAAATCATCAGAAGCAACACCAACAATAATTCCCAAGTGTTGATACAACTGACTGTTAGCAACATTGTGCTCATTGGTTAGATGTATTTAAAGTAGGAATATAGACATAACTGTCATGCGGTGCGAGAGTTGTCCCACGATGAGCAGTAATCAACAATTACCTGTAAAGGAAAACAGAACATGGAAATTTATATTAACCATCTTGCTCTACCAGCAAGACCTAAATATCAGGATAAGGCAGGAGTCGTCTTATCACGCTGGAACAACCAGAGCTTCGTAATCAAGTGTTACTGGAGGCTGATTATTATTATAATCAAAACTAAGCACTAAACTACCAAGGTCTTACAGTACTGCAGGGTAGAAGGTTGTAAGGTCAGTGAAGAGTGCTAGAGGAACTATAATCAAAGGTTGTGTAATAAATTTGTTGCTGTCAATAAGTCAAAGATCGAGTCTGTGTCAAAGGTGGGACCATCAGCGAGGAGGGAAGATAAAGTAAGGTGGGACCATCAGTGAGGAGGAAAGATAAAGTAAGGTGGGACCGTCAGTGAGGAGGGAAGATAAAGTAAGGTGGGACCGTCAGCGAGGAGGGAAGATAAAGTAAGGTGGGACCATCAGCGAGGAGGGAAGATAAAGTAAGGTGGGACCATCAGCGAGGAGGGAAGATAAAGTAAGGTGGGACCATCAGCGAGGAGGGAAGATAAAGTAAGGTGGGACCGTCAGCCGGAGGGAAGATAAAGTAAGGTGGGACCGTCAGTGAGGAGGGAAGATAAAGTAAGGTGGGACTGTCAGCGAGGAGGGAAGATAAAGTAAGGTGGGACTGTCAGTGAGGAGGGAAGATAAAGTAAGGTGGGACCGTCAGCGAGGAGGGAAGATAAAGTAAGGTGGGACCGTCAGCGAGGAGGGAAGATAAAGTAAGGTGGGACTGTCAGTGAGGAGGGAAGATAAAGTAAGGTGGGACCATCAGCGAGGAGGGAAGATAAAGTAAGGTGGGACCTCAGCGAGGAGAAGATAAAGTAAGGTGGACGTCAGGAGGAGGGAAGATAAAGTAAGGTGGGACTGTCAGGAGGAGGGAAGATAAAGTAAGGTGGGACCTGTCAGCGAGGAGGGAAGATAAAGTAAGGTGGGACTGTCAGCAGGAGGGAAGATAAAGTAAGGTGGGACTGTCAGTGAGGAGGGAAGATAAAGTAAGGTGGGACCGTCAGCGAGGAGGGAAGATAAAGTAAGGTGGGACTGTCAGCGAGGAGGGAAGATAAAGTAAGGTGGGACTGTCAGCGAGGAGGGAAGATAAAGTAAGGTGGGACCGTCAGCGAGGAGGGAAGATAAAGTAAGGTGGGACCGTCAGCGAGGAGGGAAGATAAAGTAAGGTGGGACTGTCAGCGAGGAGGGAAGATAAAGTAAGGTGGGACTGTCAGCGAGGAGGGAAGATAAAGTAAGGTGGACTGTCAGCGAGAGGGAAGATAAGTAAGGTGGGACTGTCAGCGAGGAGGGAAGATAAAGTAAGGTGGGACCGTCAGCGAGGAGGGAAGATAAAGTAAGGTGGGACCGTCAGCGAGGAGGGAAGATAAAGTAAAGTGGGACCGTCAGCGAGGAGGGAAGATAAAGTAAGGTGGGACCGTCAGCGAGTAGGGAAGATAAAGTAAGGTGGGACCGTCAGCGAGGAGGGAAGATAAAGTAAGTTGGGACTGTCAGCGAGGAGGGAAGATAAAGTAAGGTGGGACCGTCAGCGAGGAGGGAAGATAAAGTAAGGTGGGACCGTCAGCGAGGAGGGAAGATAAAGTAAGGTGGGACCGTCAGTGAGGAGGGAAGATAAAGTAAGGTGGGACCGTCAGCGAGGAGGGAAGATAAAGTAAGGTGGGACCGTCAGCGAGGAGGGAAGATAAAGTAAGGTGGGACCGTCAGCGAGGAGGGAAGATAAAGTAAGGTGGGACCGTCAGCGAGGAGGGAAGATAAAGTAAGGTGGGACTGTCAGTGAGAAGGGAAGATAAAGTAAGGTGGGACCGTCAGCGAGGAGGGAAGATATAGTAAGGTGGGACCGTCAGCGAGGAGGGAAGATAAAGTAAGGTGGGACCGTCAGCGAGGAGGGAAGATAAAGTAAGGTGGGACCGTCAGCGAGGAGGGAAGATAAAGTAAGGTGGGACTGTCAGCGAGGAGGGAAGATAAAGTAAGAGTGTTAGAGGAGTGACGACATCGGAGGTAAATTGTGTGCTGGCTGATAGACTTAACAGTCAAACAGAATATGGGAACTCTAATTAGAACCTGACAATACACACATAAGAACATAAGAACATAAGAAAGGAGGAACAATGCAGCAGGCCTGTTGGCCCATACTAGGCAAGTCCTTCACAATCCATCCCACTAACAGAATAATAGCCCAACCTAATTTTCAATTCTACCCAAGAAATAAGCTTTGATGATTCTATTGACTCATAAGAACATAAGAACATGGGCGCCTCTCCATGAGCTACCCATGAGTGAGTCGTGTGTGCCCAGTGTGAAGACGAGAAAGCGTAGTCTCACAACCTGATATGCCAACGTATGGCAAAATACACAAATATTGCTGTGCAGCTCAACAATTTATGATAGTAGAAGACTGGTGAAATACAGTTGGACCTATAAATTAAATTCGTGAAGTAATGTTTGTCTCGAGTCTTTGTAATGTACTGTAATGAAACCACAGACATTGTTCAGTGTTCAAGCACCTAGCTGACTCACCATCCATAGGAAAGGAAACTATGGGAGAATAGACTTTTGCAAATGATGACTAATTACACTGCTATGTCAACCTTATTCAATGAATAAGAAATACAGGAGTTAGAACAAATTGATAAGAACATCTTGTTCTTTAACATTATTTAGTTTCAATATGGAGTTGGTCCTCCATTTACAGTTAAAACAACGCCAATTCGTAGACAAATTTATTCAAATAGCATTTGAACAATATCCATGGAAATTTTGAGCCATTACTTAAGCAAAACTTTCTGAAACTCTTCCAAAGATGACGGTGGAGGAAATCAGTTCCTGACTTGCAGTTCCAAGTGACCCTCACAGATGATCGATAATATTTAGGTCCGGCGATTGTGGAGACCAATCACAGTGTTCACCTTCACTTCCATGTTATTCATACCAGTTCTAAACATCTCTAGCCGTGTGAATTGGTGCATTATCGACTTGTACGATAGCGCAAAGAGAGACCTGTAACACATTTAATTTCATTATTCAGTTATTTGATAGTTCAATCAGCAGGTGTTTATGTTATTTTGTCCATCCCCTGTGTCACAGAAGTTGACGGGTGTTTGCACTGACAAAGCCATTCACAGAGACCAACTTTATTAATAAAATTGGCACTTTAAAACTTATACAACCTACCATCAAGGTATTGTTTTCTTCGAGTTCAATACATCAGCATTAAGTCTTTAAGGCTGATCTCTAAATACATTATAGTTATTACACAAAGAATAACAACACTTGCACCTACACAGTCTGAAGATAAGCTGTTTTATCTATGACTCAGCCAATAGCGATAAACTAATTGGGATTATATAGCAATTGTGAAATAGAAGATATGCAGAGTCGATTCACTTGAGAAGAATTGTCCCTTTAAGATCAAGAGCCACTCACCAGCATCAAGAGCCACTCACCAGCATCAAGAGCCACTCACCAGCATCAAGAGCCACTCACCAGCATCAAGAGCCACTCACCAGCATCAAGAGCCACTCACCAGCATCAAGAGCCACTCACCAGGATCAAGAGCCACTCACCAGCATCAAGAGCCACTCACCAGCATCAAGAGGCACTCACCAGCATCAAGAGCCACTCACCAGGATCAAGAGCCACTCACCAGCATCAAGAGGCACTCACCAGCATCAAGAGCCCCTCACCAGCATCAAGAGCCACTCATCAGCATCAAGAGCCACTCACCAGCATCAAGAGCCACTCACCAGCATCAAGAGCCACTCACCAGCATCAAGAGCCACTCACCAGCATCAAGAGCCACTCACCAGCATCAAGAGCCACTCACCAGCATCAAGGGCCACTCACCAGCATCAAGAGCCACTAACCAGCATCAAGAGCCACTCACCAGCATCAAGAGCCACTCACCACCATCAAGAGCCACTCACCAGCATTAAGAGCCACTCACCAGCATCAAGGCCAAATAATAGCATAGAAAAAAACAACCATTTCGAGATTAGAAGTGATAAAATGTCACCAAGACAATGTGTTAATAATAGCAACCTTCTTGGCAGTGTATATAAGAGGCTTTAACTATTAATACAAACTCAGGTGGCGGCTTCTCCAGTTATCACACACAAACTATCTACAAATGTCCTATGTATCATTGTTTACAGACCAACATCAGCAAATATTACAACAAATCTAGCTATATAAACATGACACCAGTAATGAAAGTTTGAAGAAAAACCCAAAAACCCACGGTACAGGCGGGGATTGAACTCACGGCTAGTGAGTCGTAAAACTCCAGACCGGCTAACGCTCCGGTCTGGAACCTTTAATGAAAGTGCACTTCTTATACGCACTGGTATTTCATACCGTCAGTTCTTTGTTCATACTTCGCTGCATTACACTGCAGCTCGCATCCACTTGAATAAGTGGTATACAATGTTCTTTGTATCTCTCTCCTTCTAGGACATTATCTATCCCAGATGTTGCATTTCTGGTTTCTTCCCTACCGCCACCGCTTCTGTCACATGGCGATTTTAATGCTCACCATTTCTTTTGGGGAAGAGGGGGGAAGGTCTCACTGTGACTTCCGCGGCCTTCAGTTGGAGGCTTTTCTCAATTCTCTCCCCCTCCAAGTTTTAAATACGTGTACTCACACCCATTTTGATCCTCGTACTCATTCTCTCTCTTGCATCGATCTCTCGGTCTGCTCTTCCTCAACTGTACTAAACTTTAACTTGTCTATCCTCCCGGACTTGCATCACAGCGATCATTTTCCAATCATCTTTACTTCTCCTTCGTATTCACCACCTCCTCGTAGCCCACGCTGGCAATTTGACCGAGCGAATTGGGACCTTTACTCGCGTGAAACTGCTTTAGTGAGGATCCTTCTTCGTCCTCTATTGATGAGCTTTTACACCTTTTATCGACCTCAGGTTTAACCGGAGCTTCACATTCTATACTCCAAACCTCGGGCAAGCATTCTCAGAGGTGAGTGCCTTGGTGGTCTCCTGCTTGTGCTCGGACAGGGCGTTTGAAACGAGCTGCGTGGGTTAGGTACCGGTACAATAGAACCACAGAGCGACTCCTTGATTTTAAGCAGAAGAGAGCGGTAGCTCGTGGTGTCATCTGTGACGCTAAACGCATTGGCTGGCAGGATTATTTTTCTACCATCACCTCTGCTTCCTCTATGAGTGCAGTCTGGAAAAAAATACGGAAACTGAGTGGTAAATACTCTCCCGACCCAGCTCCTGTTCTTCGGGTTGCCGATGTCGCTATGACAAACACTCTTGATGTTGCCACCGAAAATGATAATCCTCTTGTCCGTATCTCTCAGGGACTCGATTCTTTCCTCCAAGTCTGCCAGAGAGTTAGAACCCTTAAACTTTTCTTCTATCAGAGAAGAACTTATACTGTGTCTGTTACACTTCTGGAACTAGAGGCAACACTCTCCGCTTGCCGATCATCGGCAACTGGGCCTGACTGCATTTATGTTCGTATGCTCCAGCATTTACATCAGTCAGCCCTTGCAGTCCTCTTACGACTCTTTAATCTTATATGGTCACAAGGAGTTCTTCGCCAGCTGTGGAAATCTGTCATTGTTCTCCCTTTCCGTAAATCGGGTACTACAGGACATGATGCCTCCCACTATCGTCCCATTGCTCTTACAAATGCAGTTTGCAAGGTGATGGGACGGTAAATAGACGTTTGATGTGGTATTTAGAGATACACAATAGTCTCTCCACTAGTCAATACGGCTTTCGTAAGGGCCGTTCTACCTTTGACCTTTACTACACTTGGATACAAATGTTCATAATACCATTTTCAACAAAAACGCAGTTATCGCCATCTTTTTTGACCTTGAGAAGGCATATGACGCAACTTGGATGTATAGCATCTTGGCCCAGGCCCACTCCTTAGGCCTCCGAGGCAATCTACCATTTTTCCTTAAGAACTTCTTAAGTGAGAGACATTTCCGTGTTCCGGTTAATATGCTTTCCCCGGACTTTGTCCAGGCTGAAGGTGTCCCCCAGGGATGTGTTCTGAGCACAACACTTTTTCTCCTTGCTATAAAGGATCTGGCATCTATTCTTCTATCTATTATTTGGTCATCACAAGGTTGATGACTCCGCTATAGCTTGTGCGGGCGCTGACTGGCACCTCATTGCAGTTTCTCTCCAGGATGCGGTCAACCGTGTTTCCAATTGGGCCACCACTCATGGGTTTAAATTTTCTAGTAGTAAAACTCACCAAATTACTTTCACTAGACGTATTATCGTCCCTGATCATCCATTGTACCTATATGGCTCTCGTATCCCAGAACGTGATAGGTTCAGGTTTCTCGGCCTTCTGTTTGACCGTCGGTTATCCTGGAAACCTCACATTACCTCTCTGAAGGCAACTTGTCATAGCCAGCTGAACCTCCTTAAAACCCTAGCTCATCTTTCATGGGGGGCTGATCGTAGAACTCTCCTTCGACTCCTACGATTATGGCGACCAGATATATTCAGCGGCCTCTCCTGCAACTCTCTCTAGCCTTAATCCCATCCATCACCAGGGATTACGTTTATGCCTTGGTGCTTTTCGCTCTTCACCAGTTGAGATACTCTATTCCAGTGGTTCTCAACTCGTTTCAGCCCATGGACCACCAACCCAGTTATAAAAATATCGTGGACCATTTCATTTTTTGAGTAATGCTATATAAAGGCAAAGCAAAAACAATAGATAATTTGATTTGGAATATATGTTTTACAAACAGTAATTCGAGAAGTTATATAAAATAATAGATATCTAACATTTTGGTCTGAAATATATTTCATACATAATTTCCTGGAAATAAATGAATACATATCTAACATTTTGCTGTGAAATTTCTTTCTAACAAACAATTTTTCTTTGAAATATGATTATTTCACTTTTCCTTGCAACCTTTTACTTGCGCATATCGCTGATCCACACTTTATTTTCGATAAATTTAAGACTATATACACCAATCATCAGTTTATTACCAAATATAGTGAACATTGTGTGGACCATCCAAAACGTCACCATGGACCACCAGTTGAGAACCACTGCTCTATGCAAAGGCGAATATTCAATCCTTGACCGATCGCCGTGATGCTCATTGCCTTTGCTCTCATGACCTCCGCAATCCTTCCATATATAGGATAGTCACTGATGTTAATAGACGTTCTTTATTTGTTCATCGCCCCTGTTTACTCCGTCTTTCCCACTGCCATGCACGAAAGTCCAACTGCCTACGGTGGCTTCTCGCTCTTTTTTTCTTAACCACTTCCGATCTCATTCTCTTGCCATCGCAGTGTACACCGATGGTTCTAAGTCTTCTGATGGCGTCGGATTCGCAGCTGTGTCTCTGGACGGCGTCGTGCAAGGGCATTTATTATCCTCGGCTAGCATTTTTACGGCTGAATTGTATGCCATTCTCGTAGCACTTATCCGTATTGCATCTATGCCTGCATCAGCATTTGTGGTAGTTTTAGACTCCATTAGTGCTTAATTTACAGGCTATATGAAAATTTGATACATCTCATCTCCTTGTTCTTCGTATCCAACTTTGGTTACGCCGTATCTCTAGCAAACACAAAGATATTATTGACGTACAGGGCAATGAACAGGCAGACACTGCTGCAGACACTGACCTCCCAGTTTCATGTAGAGGTGTTCCATTCACAGATTATTTTGCTGTAATTGATACCCACCTTCACACCCGTTGGTCTGATCTGCTCTATAATAAACTACATTCTATTAAACCGAGTATAGGTTTTTGGCCGTCTTCTTATCAGTGTCGAGGTTGGGAGACTACTCTCTCCCGTCTTCTTATTAGTGTCGAGGTTGGGAGACTACTCTCTCCCGTCTTCTTATTAGTGTCGAAGTTGGGAGACTACTCTCTCCCGTCTTCACATCGGCCACACTCGTCTTACAGGTATCTCATGGAGAGGCGCCATGTTCCACTCTGTGAGAATTGCCAGGTTCCAGTTTCTGTTAGCCATATTCTGCTGGACTGCTCACTCTAATTTACCTCCAATGTCGTCACCTCTCAACTACCCTTACTTTACCTTCCCTTCTTGCTGGTGGACCCTCCTTTAACCCAGACTCTCTCATTGACTTTTTGACAGTAACTGATTTACTGCACAAACTAGTACTTCTCACAGCCCTTTCTACCTCAACCTCTTGCTACCCTCTACCCCTGCACTATCCACTGCCCCGCTGCACTCTATGAGCTAATAATAATCCCTCGCCCTTGCTACCCAATACCCCTGCACCCTTTCGTGCCCTGCAGCTCGGTATGACCCCTGTAGGTTTAGCGCTTCTTTTAATAATAATAATAATAATATTAATAATTAATAATAATAATAATAATAATAATAATAATAATAATAATAATAATAATAATAATATTATAGAGGAAAAAATGTTTAAGACAGTAAAAAGTTTTGCCGAAAATGTTCTGAAAATAATCAAGGTGGTCAGCTGCGTCAGAGTGGTCAGCTGCGTCAAAGTTATCAGCTGCGTCAAGGTGGTCAGCTGCGTCAAAGTGGTCAGCTGCGTCAAGGTGGTCAGCTGCGTCAAGGTGGTCAGCTGTGTCAAGGTGGTCAGCTGCGTCAAGGTGGTCAGCTGCGTCAAAGTGGTCAGCTGCGTCAAGGTGGTCAGCTGCGTCAAAGTGGTCAGCTGCGTCAAGGTGGTACGCTGCGTCAAGGTGGTACGCTGCGTCAAGGTGGTCAGCTGCGTCAAGGTGGTCAGCTGCGTCAAGGTGGTCAGCTGCATCAAGGTGGTCAGCTGCGTCAAGATGGTCAGCTGCGTCAAGGTGGTCAGCTGGGTCAAGGTGGTCAGCTGTGTCAAGGTGGTCAGCTGTGTCAAAGTGGTCAGCTGCGTCAAGGTGGTCAGCTGCGTCAAAGTGGTCAGCTGCGTCAAGGTAGTCAGCTGCGTCGAGGTGGTCAGCTGCGTCAAAGTGGTCAGCTGCGTCAAGGTGGTCAGCTGCGTCAAAGTGGTCAGCTGCGTCAAGGTGGTCAGCTGCGTCAAAGTGGTCAGCTGCGTCAAGGTGGTCAGCTGCGTCAAAGTGGTCAGCTGTGTCAAAGTGGTCAGCTGCATCAAGGTGGTCAGCTGCGTCAAAGTGGTCAGCTGCGTCAAAGTGGTCAGCTGCGTCAAGGTGGTCAGCTGCGTCTAGGTGGTCAGCTGCATCAAGGTGGTCAGCTGCGTCAAAGTGGTCAGCTGCGAAAGATATTTTTTACATATTATTATATCTTAACAATGAAGAACAAGACACTTGGGGATGGAAATCTTTAGCTCTGCTTCGTTCTCACTCTCGTGCGTTGTCAGGAGCTATGCAATGTTGCAAGACAGCAACAGATAAGAATGGAAATTCTCTGAAGCAAGACAGATGGTTTCAGTGATACCTTCTGCCTGGACCCAGAGAATTTCTCCTGTTATTATTATCATAACTAAGCGCTAAACCCATAAGGGTCGTACAGCTCTGCCCTCCTATTTGTTGATGTCTTGCAACAA
Source organism: Cherax destructor (assembly GCA_009830355.1). Lineage (NCBI taxonomy): Eukaryota > Metazoa > Arthropoda > Malacostraca > Decapoda > Parastacidae > Cherax > Cherax destructor. The sequence goes on along the minus strand of WNWK01009933.1, from coordinate 48,803 downwards.
TGCATTGTTCGTGACCACGCACGAAAGTGCGAAACATCTAGAGCTAAAGACTTCCATCTCCATGTGGCTTCTTCTGCATTATATTACATAGAAAATGATCAACTCTACACCTACACACCTGAAGTTCACTCTGTGTCGTCGGTGAATTAAGAGGCAACTTTATGATGTTTGAAGCTGTATACCTGGAGAGAGTTTCTGGGGATAACGCCCCCGCAGCCCGGTCTGTGACCAGGCCTCGCCCGGTCTGTGACCAGGCCTCGCCCGGTCTGTGACCAGGCCTCGCCCGGTCTGTGACCAGGCCTCGCCCGGTCTGTGACCAGGCCTCGCCCGGTCTGTGACCAGGCCTCGCCCGGTCTGTGACCAGGCCTCGCCCGGTCTGTGACCAGGCCTCGCCCGGTCTGTGACCAGGCCTCGCCCGGTCTGTGACCAGGCCTCGCCCGGTCTGTGAACAGGCCTCGCCCGGTCTGTGACCAGGCCTCGCCCGGTCTGTGACCAGGCCTCGCCCGGTCTGTGACCAGGCCTCGCCCGGTCTGTGACCAGGCCTCGCCCGGTCTGTGACCAGGCCTCGCCCGGTCTGTGATCAGGCTTCGCCCGGTCTGTGACAAGGCCTCGCCCGGTCTGTGACCAGACCTCGCTCGGTCTGTGACCAGGCCTCGCCCGGTCTGTGATCAGGCTTCGCCTGGTCTGTGACCAGGCCTCGCCCGGTCTGTGACCAGGCCTCGCCCGGTCTGTGACCAGGCCTCGCCCGGTCTGTGACCAGGCCTCGCCCGGTCTGTGACCAGGCCTCGCCCGGTCTGTGATCAGGCTTCGCCCGGTCTGTGACAAGGCCTCGCCCGGTCTGTGACCAGACCTCGCCCGGTCTGTGACCAGGCCTCGCCCGGTCTGTGATCAGGCTTCGCCTGGTCTGTGACCAGGCCTCGCCCGGTCTGTGACCAGACCTCGCCCGGTCTGTGGTCAGGCCTCGCCCGGTCTGTGACCAGGCCTCGAGCTATGCCAGAATGAAGTTGTTTCAACAGCTGGAGTCAGTGAGGACGTGCACTTGCTTATTGCTCCATTACTCGGCTCTGGTTACACTACACAAGCCTTGAAAATTGTAAGCATATCACATGAGGCTTCTCGCATTATGAGCGAAAAACGAAAAGTTAGAATTAAAAAAAAAAACTGAAAATCATTTAAAAATCCAGTCTGAGGATAGCTAATAATAAACACTCCAAAGTTTATCTTGTGACATCCTACACACTGCAACACTATATATTGTGACATCCTACACACTGCAACACTATATATTGTGACATCCTACACACTGCAACACTATATATTGTGACATCCTACACACTGCAACACTATATCTTGTGACATCCTACACACTGCAACACTATATATTGTGACATCTTACACACTGCAACACTATATATTGTGACATCTTACACACTGCAACACTATATATTGTGACATCCTACACACTGCAACACTATATATTGTGACATCCTACATACTGCAACACTATATATTGTGACATCCTACACACTGCAACACTATATATTGTGACATCTTACACACTGCAACACTATATATTGTGACATCTTACACACTGCAACACTATATATTGTGACATCCTACACACTGCAACACTATATATTGTGACATCCTACATACTGCAACACTATATATTGTGACATCCTACACACTGCAACACTATATATTGTGACATCCTACATACTGCAACACTATATATTGTGACATCCTACACACTGCAACACTATATATTGTGACATCCTACATACTGCAAATATCAATAACACGTGGTGCAGTACATTTCACACTATATCAATCACTGTATCACTAACACTTAACAAGTAATATTGCGCACTGTAGCACACCCATGCGGTCACTACCTCACTATAATGATCACAGTCGCTGACATGTGAGGTTGAGGTAGAGCCACTGAACCAGCTCTATCTCTCAGAATCACTGGTTCACATGTGAGGTTGAGGCAAAGCCACTGAACCAGCTCTATCTCTCAGAATCACTGGTTCACATGTGAGGTTGAGGCATAGCCACTGAACCAGCTCTCTCTCTCAGAATCACTGGTTCACATGTGAGGTTGAGGCAGAGCCACTGAACCAGCTCTCTCTCTCAGAATCACTGGTTCACCTGTCAAGATGTTTTGTCATATTTCTTTAACGCGGTTGTTAGTGGTCAAGAGATATATCTGGAACTTATTTGAATATATTTTATTTATTAACAGTTCATGTTTTTATTTATATGACGAATCTTAATCAAAATAACTATAGCTGGGTATCAGAAATGCTTCACTGACCGAAGTACTTAATACCATTTTCACGTCTGACTCCACTAATGAGCCACACTCATGGGACTTCTGCGCCAGCCTTCGTCAGGTGTGGACGTCTCTCTCTCGCTTGAGTATCGGTGATAAATTTTCACCGTTCTCTCTGGGACACTTGTCCTCATCTATTTTGCCCGCCGAACACTCTATAGGAGGGACACCTGTTCATCGGCTTACTTTTAGCCAGCTTCATTTTTTAAGCTTAGAGGATAATTTTTTAACGGTCTTTGATGGGAAGCCGGTTACTGAACCCAGGTGGGGTGTGGGGGTCCCGCTCTGCTGGGGCTTGGCAAGGGGGTCCACCATACCTAATTGGAAACTTCAAGTTTCTCTCTCTATTTACAAAAGAACTTTTGTTCCTTTTCTCTCATCACCCAGGCCCCAGGCCCAGACTCATGGAACTCCGTGTTCATCAAAAATTGCAAGAAGCCCCTATCGCGTGCATTCAGCATTCTATGGAGAGGGAGCATGGACACATGGGTCATCCCACACACACTAAACACAACAGACATAGCCCCACTCCACAAAGGTGGCAGTAAAGCAATTGCAAAGAATTACAGACCGATAGCACTAACATCCCACATCATAAAAATCTTTGAGAGGGTTCTAAAAAGCAGGATCGCCAACCACCTAGATACCCATCAACTACACAACCCAGAGCAACACGGGTTTAGAGCAGGTCGAGTCTGCCTGTCCCAGCTACTGGACCACAATGATAAGGTCATCGAAGCTGTTGAGGATAAACAAAATACAGATGTAGTATAGACAGACTTTGCAAAAGCTTTCGACAAGTGTTACCACGGTGTAATAGCGCACAAAATGCGTGATAAAGGAAAAACAGGAAGGGTTGGTAGATGGATCTATAACTTCCTGACAAATAGAACACAAAGAGTAATAGTAAACAGAGTAAAGTCCCAGGCAGCCACGGTGAAAAGCTCTGTTCCACAAGGCACAGTACTCGCTCCCATCCTATTCCTCATCCTCATATCTGACATAGACAGAGATGTAAGCCGTGTCTTCCTTTGCATATGACACCTGGATTGCCATGGCAGTGACCTTCATCGAAGACACCGCAAGACTTGGATATTAACCAAATCGTAAAATGGGCCACTCAAAACAATATGAAGTTCAACGAGGAGAAATTTCAACTACTCAGATATGGAAAACTTGACAAAATTAAAACTGTATCAGAGTATACGACAAATTCTAACCACACAATAGAGCGAAAAAGAAATGTGAAGGACCTGTGAGTGATAATGTCAGAGGATCTCGCCTTCAAAGACCACAACAATGTATCTACCTCATCTGCTAGGAAAATGATAGGATGGATAATGAAAACCTTCAAAACTAGGGACGCCAAGCCCATGATGATTCTCTTCAAATCGCTTGTTCTCTCTAGGCTGGAATATTGCTGTACACTAACGGCCCCCGTCAAGGCTGGAGACATTGCTGACCTTGAGAGTGTACAAAGAACTTTCAAGGCACACATAAGAAAGATACGGCACTTAAATTACTAGGAATGGTTGAAGGTCCTTGAGCTGTATTCCCTGGAATGCAGGCGAGAGAGATACATGGTAATATACGCTTGGAAGGTCCTGGAGGGATTGGTACCAAACCTGCACACGAAAATCACTCCCTATGAAAACAAAAGACTCAGCAGGAGATGGAACATTTCCACGATGAAAAGCAGGGGCGCCACGAGTACATTGAGGGACAACACAATAAATGTCCGGGGCCCAAGACTGTTCAACTGCCTCCCAGCATACATAAGGGGGTTAAGCTTAAGCAATAGACCCCTGGCTGTCTTCAAGAAGGCACTGGACAGGCACCTAAAGTCAGTACCTGACCAACCGGGCTGTGGTTCGTACGTCAGTTTGCGTGTGGCCAGCAGTAACAGCCTGGTTAATCAGACCCTGATCCACCATGAGACCTGGTCTTAGACAGAGCCGCAGGGGCGTTAACCCCTGAAACCCCCTCCAGGTAAACCCAGCCTTGTGCAACAAATCTTTCTTGTGCCATCGAGAAGTAGGGATCGATACGGCTTATGCTGTCAGTGGCCCTGATTAACCACACAAAGAAAGAAAAACCACACTCACCCATGACCAGGGCCGGATTTAGATCTTGGGGGGCCCGGGGCACTTTAGGTTTGGGGGGCCCTCTACATGGAAATTAAATTGAATTACAAATTAGAAATGATCTAAAATGAATTATAAACAACAGTTTTCGAAAAAAATATGTTAGGTTTCGAAGAAGACGTCTGATTTTATTTTTCTTAAATTTATTGACTTTAAGAATAACTTTGATTATAATTTTCAGTTTGTAATATATTTCATCTACACTACTTTACATAATAATTACCGATGTGTATTTATTTATATCTTTGATGTCACGCTTTTGGCATCTATCTATATATATATATATATATATATATATATATATATATATATATATATATATATATATATATAAAATATATATATATATATATATATTATATATATATATATATATATATATTTCAAAAATATCACAGTAAACAGGTGATATCAAAATATGCAAGACAACCACTATGAAAAAATAGAAGAATTCCAAGCACTTTCGTGACTACTCACATTATCAAGGAACTATAGTTCCTTGATAATGTGAGAGTCAGAAGCCTGGAATTCTTCTATTTCATATTTCTTATATATATATATATATATATATATATATATATATATATATATATATATATTAAAATATATATATATATATTTTTTTTTAATATAGAATGGGGTCACTCTAGTGCAATTGTGGGACATATATATATATATATATATATATATATATATATATATATATATATATATATATATATATATATATATATATATATATATATATCCCAAAAAAAAGAAAATCCCCAAATATAAAATACTTTCATCATCATTCAACACTTTCACCTCACTCATACATAATCACTGTCTTTACAGAGGCGCTCAGATACGACAGCTGAGAATAGTCCCTCCCAACTGTCACTATCCCAGACCCCTCCTATAAAGTGCAGGCATTGTACTTCCCATTTCCAGGACTCAAATCCAACTAAATCAATTAACTGGTTTCCCTGAATCCCTACACACACTCCAACAGCACATCAGGTCCCAAAAACCATTCGTCTCCATTCACTCCTATCTAACACGCTCACACATGCTTGCTGGAAGTCCAAGCCCCTCTCCCACAAAACTACAAAACTTCAAGAAAGAAACTGATTCAATCATCTTTTTGTAAAAATTAGCTCTATTAGGAGAGGGCAGCTTATAACAGCCTATTAGGAGAGGGCAGCTTATAACAGCCTATTATGAGAGGACAGCTTATAACAGCCTATTAGGAGAGGGCAGTTTATAACAGTCTATTAGGAGAGGGCAGCTTATAACAGCCTATTAGGAGAGGTCAGCTTATAACAGCCTATTAGGAGAGGTCAGCTTATAACAGCCTATTAGGAGAGGGCAGCTTATAACAGCCTATTAGGAGAGGTCAGCTTATAACAGCCTATTATTAGAGGGCAGTTCATGAGAGCCTATTAGGAGAGGGCAGCTTATAACAGCCTATTAGGAGAGGGCAGCTTATAACAGCCTATTAGGAGAGGGCAGCTTATAACAGCCTATTAGGAGAGGGCAGCTTATAACAGCCTATTAGGAGAGGGCAGTTCATAACAGCCTATTAGGAGAGGTCAGCTTATAACAGCCTATTAGGAGAGGGCAGCTTATAACAGCCTATTAGGAGAGGGCAGCTTATAACAGCCTATTAGGAGAGGTCAGCTTATAACAGCCTATTAGGAGAGGTCAGCTTATAACAGCCTATTAGGAGAGGGCAGCTTATAACAGCCTATTAGGAGAGGTCAGCTTATAACAGTCTATTAGGAGAGGGCAGTTCATAACAGCCTATTAGGAGAGGGCAGCTTATAACACCAAGAAAGGCTTCATCACCTATTTTCTTACTTTTTAGTTAATTTACCATGGATCTTAAGGAACACTTATGGACGTACACCTCCAGGACACTTTAGTAATATCATGCAACCCCACCATAATTATAATATCTGACCTGTGTTTATTCATATCTTTGGTTTAGAAGTTCTGGGAAAAAATATAGAAAAATAGGGGTATTCCATTTACAAGGATAAAAATGTATCAAAGGAGATAGGTCAACATCAAAGGAGAAATTTATACCTATGGAAAAAATTTGTACCGATGTTAAAAATTTATGGTGATGAAAAAAAATTGTACAATAATTTTATAGGAAATGTATAATATATAACAAGTAAGAATAAAAAGTATATGTTGCCTGGCTAAGATAACACAAGTCTAAAAATTGAATTTCTCTGTAAAATTTAACCACAAATAGTTTAGTTTAATCTATCAAATTTCAAAAAAATTGAATTTTAATTTAATCATACAATTTCTAAAAAAAATGTCTCAAATAGTTTAGTATGATTTATTGAATAAATCAGCTGACTTTCTAGTAGTGATATAAATTACTAGTTTTCAGATAAGGTATGAAGTTGTGGCGCTGTTATTGTTTATACTGTGGACATCACTGTAAATTTTCTTTTTACATACTACTGTATAATATATTACTGTATTCACACTAAATAAAATAAATACATAAATACATACATATTTACACTTTACATACATATATACCCTAATACATAAATACATCTTTGAAGTCATTAGATTGGGATAAGTAAATTCCTTGCATAATCTTTCCAGTCAGCAGCAAATCACCAAATTTACAAATCAAATATTTCATAAGTAAGTGGAATTAGCAAACCATACATCACATTTATGCATCACATGATCACACTGCAATATCTACAACAAGTCTTTCTTTCTACACTTAGCATCTGCCAAATCTTTAACTAACTCATCAAACTATATCTTCTTGAGGACACTGCTCTCAACACTGTATCTTCTTGAGGACACTGCTCTCAACACTGTATCTTCTTGAGGACACTGCTCTCAACACTGTATCTTCTTGAGGACACTGCTCTCAACACTGTATCTTCTTGAGGACACTGCTCTCAACACTGTATCTTCTTGAGGACACTGCTCTCAACACTGTATCTTCTTGAGGACACTGCTCTCAACACTGTATCTTCTTGAGAACACTGCTCTCAACACTGTATCTTCTTGAGGACACTGCTCTCAACACTGTATCTTCTTGAGGACACTGCTCTCAACACTGTATCTTCTTGAGGACACTGCTCTCAACACTGTATCTTCTTGAGGACACTGCTCTCAACATTCAATAGGCACAGAGAACTTAGTCTTTCATGGGTCATTGTCGCTCTCAGATAATTATTTATCAGTGCCATTTTTCTGAACGACCTTTCTCCCGAACAACTAGTGACCATCATGCTCAAATATATTCTAAGGGCAACATTAACACCTGGAAAGGTATCAGCAAGACCTTCATCATGTAGTAAAACTGACTGTTGAGATGGAGTGAGACATGACCTGAGCTTGGCAACAGACACACTACTGAAGTCTTGAGGGTAAACACTGATAAGTTTCTTAGCCCCTGCATAAGTTGACTATCACATTGAACCTGTCATACACTGCTTGGTATGCTACCCTGGGTTGTTGTAAGGCAACACACAACTGATCTAAAATGACATTGAAACTTTCACATCTGAATTTTTCTCTGGGAGACAAAACAACTTCCTCTGAGTCTGATGTTGGGTTTGCATCATATTGCTTGTTTTTCCTTTGCTTGCTTGTAGTTGATTTGTAGTCAGTGTTGCCAAAGATGTTCCTAGCATTCAGTTCCAGCTGTTCATACCTATCTCAAATTGATTTCAGAGAATCAATTAAATCCACCACCTTTTTCAGGTCAACATCAACACCTTGGAAAGCTTTGCTTTATGTCTTGCTTCGGGTGTTTGCTCCAAGTCACTTTCAGTATCTCTGATTGCATTTTGAATAGAGTTGTATCAATGTACAAGGGCTTCATTAGCATCATCTTTTGCTGATCAACGAGCGCCTGAAAGAGACTTCACAGTTAGTGCTCTTTTTTTTCCTTCCAAAGACTTCATTAGATTTGCCCATCAGCAAAAATAACTAATAGCTTCCACACAACAAGAGTCATCAGCCTGTCCTACAAGATTCAGTGAGTGAGCAGCACAGGGAATAAAAACTGCTGCTGAGTTCTTATTTTTAAGTTCCTTTGTAACAACCGGACATATTACTGGCATTGTCGTAGGACTGCCCTCTGCAGTCTTCAAAATTAATACCTTCTTCTTCTAGAAATTCTAGCAGAGATACAGCCAGCACTTCAGCCTTGTGAGAGCCAGTCTGCAGGGAAGTTTAAAATCTTTCTACCTTCTTTCCAGAAACGACATGTGGCACAATCACTTAGCTGGTCAACATGAGCCAGGTCTGGTGTTGAATAAACAAAAACTGAGAAGTACTTTGCAGTTTTAAGCTCTGTCACAATATAATTCCTAACATATTTCGCCATCAGCAGAACAATTTCTTCGTAGATTGCTGGTGATAAATATGACTGCTTACCACTTCCAGGATTGCCAGATTATTTAAGGTGTCCCGTCAAAAATGAATCAAATTGTGCAATAAGTTATATGATTCTTAAAAAGTTCCCATTATGCTTGGATCCTATGATCTCTTCACTACCACTAAATGGCAGGACTCTCACCTAAAAAGACTGTCACTGCCACAACACGACGCAATACTTCACACTAGTATTTCTTGTTTTCATGCACTTGTTTCTCCAACTGCCTATCAACATGAGAGGAATCCTTACATCCAAGATTAAACTTTAGTACGGAATTTCGGTGACGACTTTTTTCATGAATTTTCATTTTTTCCTCTGCTTTCTTCCAGTCATTAAAGTCTGGAACACCTGTCACATCCGCTGAACATCAGAGTACAATAAGAACAATAAACAAAACCATTTGATGGGTTGTACAGGAGCCACTTTCTCAAATGCTGCTGACCATGGTCGTGAAGAGAGTAAAACATGGAAGTCTTGAAATGACGACAATGGCTGTCCAGCTTGCCCTGACCTGACTGATAATAGCGTCGAAAGTCTGGGTACGAGTCGGAATCATGTTTATTTTGACATATGATGGCAGTTGACCAAACGGATACATGCTTTTCTCTGACAGGGAGCCACATGGCTGGGTGTGAATCACATGGTGGCGCTTCACTGTCCATGTCTACACAAGTATCTGTAGAATGTGGTTGTTTTGATTCATCACCTTTACTATTATGATTTGGTATATTCTTTTTATTTTCTGCAGATGTACTTGGGAATGCAGGTGAGTCCTCAGAAGAAACATCATCTGGTAGTGGTACTGGTTCTTCATTAGTACTTTCATTGTTTTCCACTACGGAAACAGAGAAAAATTCTGTGAGGTGTTTTGTCTTTGCCAAGACCACAGCATTTCTTTCGCTTGATTCTTTGGAAATCTTTGTTTTCTGAGCTCCTGACAACTGAATTTTCAGTGACATATCGGAACTTCTGAAAAAACAAATATTCAGATTTTTTGAGATTTAATGACACACACACACACACACACACACACACACACACATATATACTATATTCTATTTTGTTACATATAGAGGATGGAACGAAAAAGAATGACTTCGAGTGAGTATAAATCTGTAGTGGAGGGAAGGCAGGGTAGGGTTCGGCCTAGAAAAGGTTGGAAGGAGGGGGTAAAGGAGGTTTTGTGTGCGAGGGGCTTGGACTTCCAGCAAGGGTGCGTGAGCGCATTAGATAGGAGCAAATGGAGGCAAATGGTTTTTTGGACTTGACTTGCTGTTGGAGTGTAGGCAAAGTAACATTTATGAAGGGTTTCTGGGAAACCGGCAGGCCGAACTTGATTCCTGGAGATGGGAAGTACAGTGTCTGCACTGTGAAGGAGGGGTGTTATTGTTGCAGTTTTGTAGCTGTAGTGTAAGCATGCCTCTGGCAAGACAGTGATGGAATGAATGATGATGAAAGTTTTTCTTTGTCATGCCACCCTGCCTTGGTGGGAAACGGCCTATGTGTTAATATAAAAATAATATATATATAAATATATATATATATATACACGAGCTGTTGGAGTGTGAGCAGGTAATATTTTGTGAAGGGATTCAGGGAAACCGGTTATCTGGATTTGAGTCCTGGAAATGGGAAGTACAATGCCTGTACGTTAAAGGAGAGTTTTGGGATATTGGCAGTTTGGATGGACTTCTAAACTGTCATATCTGAGCGCCTCTGCAAAGATAGTGATTATGTATGAGTGAGGTGAAAGTGTTGATTGAATGAAGATGAAAGTATTTTTCTTGCTTTTTGGGTTTTTCTTTCTTTTTAGGTTACCCTGCCTTGGTGGGAAACGGCCGACCTGTTAATATATATATATGTATTTTTATATATATATATATATATATATATATATATATATATATATATATATATATATATATATATATATATATATATATATATATATATATATATATATATTTATATATATATATATATATATATTTATATATATATATATATATATATATATATATATATATATATATATATATATATATATATATATATATATATATATATATATATATATATATATATATATATATCTTTAAACGTATAAAAGAAAATTTTAGAAAGGACTTAATTTTAGATGAGTTCTTGCTAATTGACCAGTTTTACCTAATCGGCACGACATATATATATATATATATATATGTCGTGCCGATTATAAAACTGGTCAATTAGCAAGAACTCATTTAAAATTAAGTCCTTTCTAAAATTTTCTTATACGTTTAAAGATATATTTTTTCATTTATGTTAATGTAAAAATTTATAATTTTGTACGAAGAGAAACTTTGAAAACCTACCTAACCTTATTTTAACAAGCGCAATTTAATTTAGCCTAACCCAACTAAATATA
>WNWK01009933.1:0-32500 GCA_009830355.1 Cherax destructor | reverse complement strand
CCTCCTGGCCGCTTCAGCTAGTGTACCCACCATTGCCCTATTGTGCACATCATACTCTTGTTTTGTCCTCCTGCTGTTCAGTGGTGGGTTATACATCACTGCTATCATCACCTTTGGACCCCCAGTCTGAAGTGTTCCAACAATGAAGTCTTCTGTTTCCCTTCTGTCCATTCCTCCCACTTCCTCAAAACTCCACTGGTTTTTTATTAGCAGCGCTACTCCTCCCCCTCTTATGTTCTCTCTGTCTTTCCTCAATATCTGATATCCAGTTGGAAAGATTGCATCTGTTATCATCCCTGTAAGTTTTGTCTCTGTTAGTGCTATGATGTCAGGTGATGCATCAGTGATTCGTTCTTGCCACTCTTCATTCTTATTTGTTATTCCATCTGCATTGGTGTACCATACCTTTAGCTTCCTTTCCATTACTGTATTTCGGAAGATGGGAGAGGACGGTGCAGGCTGGAGAAGTGGAGGCAGGGTAGATTATGGGAAGCTGCCGTGATTGTGAAATTAGTGCTTAGGGGGGTGGGGGCTATGATGTGTGGTTTGTTTGTGGTTATTGTGTTTGGTTGATATGTGGTGACAGGGGTTGTGGGGTTTCTAAAAGCATATGTGTTTGATGTTTCCCCAGAGTCTGTTCTTTCCTGTCTGTCGTTGCCTGTCCTGTCTCTCTTTCCTTCCACTGATTTCGTCTTGCTCTCACTTTCAGCTGTTCCCTTTCTTTTCGTGATCTGTCTCGATTGAGGTAAACTTGTTGATATTCCTGAGAATCTTTTAACATTGGCTTATGTTGTAGCTTCCTGTTCCTTACCACTTCCGTCTTGAATGTCAATTTGATTGGTCGATTTTTTTCCCTCGAATACCTGTGAAAATTTTCTACCTGAGACATGTCCTTCTCTCCTGTTATTGCAATGATCCTCTTCATCTCTGTTTCCTCCCAATTCTTTCTTTTATCATAGGTCTTCCCTTCAGGCTCCTGAAGCCCATGAATAATTATTGACCTCTTCCTCTCTTCTTCCCATTTCTTTTCTCTCAATATCTCTGAATCTGATTTAAGCATCTCCTTTGTTGTTTCCCTTATCATCTCCTGGACACTCTGATGACCTGATAGTACATCTGCTAAAGACTTAGCTCCATCCCCTCCTTCAGTCCCCTCCCTGCCTACTGATGTTCCCATTTCAGTCACCTTATCCTTTCGGACCTCATCTTTATATCTTGCTTCAGCACATCCATTTCTTCCTCCAGTCTCTGTATCTTTGCCTCAGCTACTACAGCTCGTGATTCCCACTTTTTGCCCTCTGCAGATATCTTCTCTAACATGTTATTGTAAAGCTCATTTATAATTTTTTCCCATTCTTTATCCATTTTGTTCTTGAGCCGTTCTACCCATTCTTCCTTTTCAGACCAACCATCCTCAGTTCCCTTGCATTTACGTCCTCCCTTTTGAGATCCCATTTTTTTTATCCTGTTAGGATGCTCTAGCTCCTTCAGCTTTGTGTAAAAAATGGGTGTGGTGGAGGTTAGGTTTGTCTGAGTACTTGTATATATATATATATATATATATATATATATATATATATATATATATATATATATATATATATATATATATATATATATATATATATATATGTATATATATGTGTGTGTGTGTGTGTACTCACCTAGTTGTGGTTGCAGGGGTCGATTCATAGCTTCTGGTGTGTGTGTGTGTGTGTGTGTGTGTGTGTGCACGCGCACACTCGCGTCTTAGTCTTTGAAAAAAAGGGGAGGGGTCACTTTAACACGCTAGACCACACTACTCTTTTGCTTATAGAAATAATTCACACCCTATTCCACATTAACATATACTAATATTTGATACTATAATACTTACTGGTGTACACGTGTGTTACTGTGTGCGTGCTTGTTTACTAGCTTGTTGTTCTTTGAGAAAAAGGGGAGGGAGGGGGGTCGCTTTATCACGCTAGGCTACGCTACTCTTTTGGAGATTATAGAAATATTTCTCACTAATCCTTATTAATGTATACTAATATTTACTATTATAATGCTTACTAGTGTACACGTGTGTTAGTGTGTGCGTGCACGTTTACTAACTTGTCGCTCTTTGAGAACAAAGGGAGGGGGGGGGTCACTAGGCTACACAACTCATCTGAAGATTTGAAATCACTTACTAAATATTGTCAAGGTTATTCCTATCTATCTGCTGGCACTAAAAGTTAGGGAGAGAGTGATGGTATAGCATACAACCAGCAGGGCGAGACACTGACACTTTATACACCAACCAAAAATTGCTGCCACACATAGACAAGTGACGTCGTCTGCACAACAATGGAGGCTCCTGGTGGTGGCTGCTATGATCTTCACTTTGTAACTACCTCCCTAGATTTTATCATGCATAAAAAACTTGGTATTCACGCTTTTTCCTTTAGTATTATGGTCATAACAAATCTGATGATACTAACTGTAGTCACAACACCAAGTGCTGGGGATTGACTAATTTTTGTCTTTCATTATTTACTGTATCACTCGTTTATGACACTGCAGATATTTGCATTTATTTTTATTTAAGGTCCCAACCTTGACCCATTAAATATGATTGTTTTGATTATTTGTGTTCATACTGTCGCTGATACTGACCAGCTGATTGCTACCCTCCCTCACACACCTGCCAGTAAAATCACTCACATTCAAATTTAATTGTAAAATTCTTGATCTTACCACATTATTCACACTCTAGAAAGCTGTTACACTCTTGTAGGTATGTTCACTGATTATTATTAGCGGTCATAGTAAGTGATTGAATCAGTGAACATACCTACAAGAGTGTAACAGCTTTTTAGAGTGTGAATAATGTGGTAAGATCAAGAATTTTACAATTAAATTTGAATGTGAGTGATTTTACTGGCAGGTGGTGAGGGAGGGTACAATCACTGGTCAGTATCAGCGACAGTATGAACACAAATAATCAAAACAATCATATTTAATGGGTCAAGGTTGGGACCTTAAATAAAAATAAATGCAAATATCTGCAGTGTCATAAACGAGTGATACAGTAAATAATGAAAGACAAAAATTAGTCAATCCCCAGCACTTGGTGTTGTGACTACAGTTAGTATCATCAGATTTGTTATGACCATAATACTAAAGGAAAAAGCGTGAATACTTAGGACAGCTGCAAGACGCTAAATCCCGGGAGCACTATTAACGATACTGCTTCACGTGTGTGTGTGTACTCACCTAGTTATGGTTGCAGGGGTCGATTCACAGGTCATAGCCCCGCCTCTTCACTGGCCGATACTCGGTCACTCTACCCGTTCCATGAACTTTATCATACCTCTCCTTAAAGCTGTGTACGAATCCTGCCTCCACTACATCACTTCCAAGACTATTCCACTTCCTGACATCTCTCTGACTGAAGAAATACTTCCTAACATCCCTGTGGTTCATCTGAGTCTTCAACTTCCAACTGTGTCCCCTTGTTGCTGTGTCCCAATCTGGAACATTCTGTCTGTCCACCTTGTCGATTCCTCTCAGTACTTTATATGTCGCTATCATATCCCCTCTTTCTTTCCTGTCTTCCAGTGTCGTCAGGTTGATTTTCCTTAATGTCTCCTCATAGGACATACCCCTTAGCTCCGGGACTAGTCTTGTTGGAAACCTTTGCGCTTTCTCTAGTTTCCTTACATGCTTGGCTAGGTGAGGGTTCCATACTGGCGCTGCATACTCCAGTATGGGCCTAAAGTACACAGTGTACAGGGTCCTGAATGACTCCTTATTAAGATGTCGGAATGCTGTTCTTATGTTTGCTAGGCGCCCGTATGCTGCAGCAGTTATTTGGTCAATGTGCGCCTCAGGAGATGTGCCAGGTGTTATACTCACCCCAAGATCCTTTTCCTTGAGTGAAGTTTGTAGGCTCTGGCTCCCTTGACTGTACTACGTCTGTGGTCTTCTTTGCTCTTCCCCAATCTTAATGACTTTGCACTTGGTGGGGTTTAACTCCAGGACACTTCAGAGTTTATTCTTTCTGATATGTCATTCACAAATGCCAGAAACAGCACCGGTCCTAGGACTGATCCCTGTGGCACCCTGCTCGTTACAGATGCCTACTCTGACACTTCGCCACATACGTGTATTTGTGGAAGTGTATGCGTGTGTAAGATGTAATTGCAAAATAATGATATATCGCAAAACCTTTGTGAGCATCACACAGATCTAAAACACGGACACCATTGCCCCACACCATTGCTTAGCACTATCAATTGACTCGTTGGTCATTGACCTTTACACTGACACTAACCAGAAATAACCCTTCTGAGGTCGACATAGTTAATGAAAGTCATACACGCAATAGCTCCCTCTCACACACAGACACAGGCATACACGTGCACACACACACACACATGCGTGTGCACCCTGGTCACCTCTGATCTCATGGTCTGGTCATTTACTTCTAAACTGCTGCCAGAAATAGTTAAGCCAAGTCAAGTTATTCAAAGGGAGAGCTGGTGGGGGCACCCTTTCTTTCTATTTTCTGATGCCCCACACACATTATTTGTTAATTCCTTTTATTAATTAAACTATTTTTTTATTATTACATATTGTTATAAAGGAAGTCCTTAGTCTGGGGGCCCAGGGCAGTTGCCCCCTTTGCCCCATTATAAATCCTGTGGTGTTTTATACATTGGTAGAACTTAAACTGGTACAGTAACAGGTAACACTGTACTTATCTTTGTTGATGGGTCATCTTTCTGCAGCGTCAGCCAGAATGATCCCCTGAAGTGATCCAGTGTTCTACCACCACGGAGTTGTTAGGAAAAAGTAAATGTAAATAATTATATATTGCCTCAGAGGAGCGTATTCCCAAATATTCAGTCAGTAGATGAAGACTGAACAACTGATACTCATGGGGTTGGGCTGTAAAGCCCATGCATTACCTGGTGTAAGATAAATCTGCCCAGTACATCAATCAGTTCTTAACTGCGCAGTCACTTGAACTTCTAAATGTCAGAGCAGACTTACCTGGGCATTTGTTGTAGACCCGTCCCATGGTTTATTTCAATCTGAACCCCACTGCCCTCTCTAACCCTGTTTTGCTGACCTTGGCACCATTTCCCTACTTGCTTAACACTGCAACAGTTTGGAACTCAAATGCTTGTGTTCTTTGAATATTTCGATCACTGAGAGTTCATGATTGTTCCTCACGTGTATAAAGTGAAACAGGATTTTCCTGTACTTTTCCTGCTATGGCAAAGAGAGTCATTTTCCTCAAATGTCTGTCACTCATATACACTAACACTAATCTCGAGAGGCTTGGCATACGTGACCAAGATACGTTGCATACGTGACCTTTGTGGCATTCCAAAGTACAAACATGTGATAATTATTAAACTGTTGATCAGAAAGCTAGCAAGACGTCATCTGCCCCTTTCTAAGGGCTGAGCCCCTCAGTAGGAAAGGGTTGAAGAGGGCTGAAAGGGCTAATACCCCATCCCCTCTCTTGGAGAATTTTCTCCACAAATCCGACCCTGCCCGTGCCATCATCTCCAAGTGCTGTACCTACCTTCTGATCTAGTGTTTAAGGTCTGTCTATGCAACACAGAATATATACTTAGTGGGTTGTATTTCTCCCTGAGTATATACATGCTGATATATTAATCCCTATTGTAGTGATTGAATTATTTATGACTGTTAGTGCACACCTTACCAAGCAGCCTTTATGACTCAAATGGAATTTATAGGTTTTAAACTACAAGGGGATATTTCATCTCCCTGGACAGGTGTCCCTGTCATATTTCAACGTCCTGGACAGGTTTCCCTGTCATATTTCGTTTCCCAGGACAGGTTTGCCTGTCATATTTCATTGCCCTGTACAAGTCTTCCTTTCATATTTTATCGCCCTGCACAGGTTTCCTGTCATATTTTGTCGTAATGGACGGGTTTCCCTGTCATATTTCATCGCCTTGAAAGAGTTTCCGTCATATTTCTTTGCCCTGGACAGGTTTCCCTGTCATATTTCATCACCCTGGACGGATTTACCTGTGATATTTCTACGCCCTGGACATGTTTCCCTCTCATATTCCATCGCCCTGGACGGGTTTCCCTGTCATTTTCCATCGCCCTGGACAGGTTTTCCTGTAATATTCCATCGCCTTGGACGGGTTTCCCTGTAATATTTCGTCGAAAGACAGGTTTCCCTGTCACATTTCGTCGCCCTAAACGGGAATCCCTGACATATTTCATCGCCCTGGAGACACCCATCGTATCCCTGGGATCCCCGTTGGTGAAGGAACTTTTATTTCTGCATTCGGCGCCATCTTCCACGATGTAGTTTTCAAACCGAGTGCAGATCAAACCGAGAAGCGGCACAGTCAATGTCTCGTTCAAATTAGCACTTGCAGCTGTCGTTAGCGGCCTTCTGTAGGTCATATGTAACGTGATTTTATAGCTCAAAGAGGCTTCCTTTGTGGTCTTTACTGACGACATCGAGGCCGAGAAACTCATCACCACTGACTACTACTACTCTTAACCAAAGGGTATTTCAAGACTTTTCCAGCTTTGAGGGCCAAGAGAACTGTGTTCCTCAGAAGACTGGATAAACTCATCACTACCCAGGATATTGAAGAAATCAAAACATCCATTGTAGCCCAGACCCCTTGGGCCACGGTGGAGCATATTACCAAAATACCCAACGCTTCCTTAATGCTAAAGGTCATCTTCACTGACGTCAACATGGCAACCAGACTGACAATTCACTACTCTCATACCAACCCAAGCTACATTGAAGCTGAGAGATCAAGCACATCACACAGTGTTATAGATATTACTCCTATATGCACACCACTAAGGACGGTCCCACCAAGGATAAGAAGTACTGCTCGACTTGCGGCAACGAAGGACATGATTTCAAGACCTGCACAACCACCACTCCACCTAAATGCCTGAACTGTAAGCATGAGCACCATACCCTTGCTGCCAAATGCCCAACTAGAAGAGAAGTCCTCAGGAAACAAGTAGAACATCAATCTCCAACATATGCTTCAATTACAAAACTGCAAGTAGACACCACCAAAATTCTCAAGGCCACTCAAACTGCGTCCACCAGTAATACATTTCCACCGATACCTGCCGGTGATTCCACCAAAATTCTCTACAGCATTATGTATGTCCATGTGCACAATGTAGCTGTACCTGGATCCTTCAATTCAATGAACTCTTCAGGTTAAACAACATGCCCAGCTTTACATTCCCCGAATCTCCACCTTCGACAGACATCAAGTTCACATCAAATATTGTCAATGTTTCCACAGCTCCACTGCCACCACCGCCTCCATGTGACGAGACTCCTGTAAATCCCACCAATGACAGTCCACCACCGTCTTCTCTCACCACCACTGCAATGGACCAATCAGCAACCTCGCCTCGCCTGTCTCAGCCACCAGCCAAGAGAGCTAAAACAATACAACATCGTGATGAAATTCTCGCTGCCTCGGCCCACTCAGTCACTCCTTCAACTGCCACTACTGCCAGCCCTCCTGTGGTTTGATAATGAGCTGGAATACGCGGCCAGGCCTGGTGTCTATTTATACACAACTGACCAATACCAGGACGAAATGCTTGCCGGAGAAATTCACGAGCGACTCCAGGATGTGACTTAAGTTCACCTGCTACTCGAATCATGTCTACACCAACGAACGAATGATTCAGTTCATCCACCAGCGTATAGCAAACACCAAAACCCTGACTGAAGTGGACTACATCTCAAGGAAGAAGTTCATATTCCACTAGCAAGCTTCCCAAAGACCAATCACCGTGAAGCTGAGTTCCCCAGCATTCAGCCATTGAATAAAGCTGGGGTGTGGCTCCAAATGATCCTTTAATTACTGCTTTTTCGGCCTTTCCTAACACTGCCAGCTGCTGCGCAGCAGGCATGCCCTTCAAAACACTCCCATTCCTAAGAGCCGAGGCTGGGCCACCTATTGAAAAAGGCTCGGGCCGGGCGCAGTACCGGCGAATCCACAACATAACATAACTTGCCCAGGACAGGTTTGCCTGTCATATTCCATCTCCCTGGAAATGTTTCCCTGTCATATTTCATCGTTCTGGACAAGTTTCCCTTTCACATTTCATCACCCGGGACGGGTTTCCATGGCATACTTCGACGCCCTGGATAGGTTTCCCAATCATATTTTCTCGCAATGGACAGGATTCACTGTGATATTCCATCGCCCTGGGCAGGTTTCCCTGTCATATTTAGTCACGCTGGACGGGTTTTATTGTCATATTTCTCCACTTTGAACAGCTGTCAATGTCATATTTCGTCGCACTGGACGTATTTCCCTGTCGTATTTCAACACCCTGGACAGGTTTCCCTGTCATATTTCGTCGCCCTGGACGGATTTCCTTGTCATATTTCATCGCCCTAGACAAGTTTCCTTTCCATATTTTATCGCCCTGGACAGGTTTCCCTGTGATATTCCATTACCCTGGACGGGTTTCCCTGTCATATTCAATTGCCCCGGAGTTTCCCTGTCATATTTCGTCGCCCAGGACAAGTGTCACTGTCATATTTCATCGCCCTCGACGGTTTCCCTGTCATATGTCGACGCCCTGGACAGATTTCCCTGTCATATTTCATCTTCCTCGACAAGTGTCTCTCTCATATTTCGTCCCTATGGATAGGTTTCCTTGTCATATTTCGTTTCCCTGGACAGATTTCCCTCTCATATGTCGTCGCTCTGGGCAGGTTTCCCTGTCATATTCCATCACCCTGGACAGGTTTCCCTGTCATATTCCCTCGCCCTAGACAAGTATCCCTGACATACTTCCTCGCCCTAGACAGGTATCCCTGACATATTTCATCGCTTTGCACGGTTTCCTCTCAAATTCCATCGCCCTGGACGGATTTCCATGTAATATTTCGATGCTTTGGATAGATTTCCCTGTCATATTTCGTTGGCCTGGACAGGATTCCCTGTCACATGTTCTCGCTCTGAATATTTTACCCTGTCATATTCCATCGCCCTTGACAGGTTTCACTGTCATATTTCATCACAATAGACTGCTTTACCTGTAATATTTCGACGCCCTGGACAGGTTTCCCTGTCAAATTTCGACGCTGTGGACAGGTTTCCTTGTCATATTTCGTCGCCCTGGACGGGTTTCCCACTACCCGTAACTTGACTGTCTTCTCAAATAAGAGAAAAAACTGTGGGTCTTCCGAGAATTTAGGGAAAAGTCTACGTAATTTAAATGGCACTACCATTTGTATTAATATCTACTGAGAAATAAACACAGTAAGTCTAATTCCTTTTTCTAATAATGATAATTAGTATTATTATAAAAATAATTTGTATTTCTACAAGTACATGGTACAAGTTATACAGACCATAGCTGACATCAATGCCATACTATATAGAAAGTCCCTGGTAATGCAGAGGATTTCGAGTAAATTAGGTTTTGTCCTCAGGATGCGATTTACAGCAGTGCGCTAATACCCAGGTACATCTTTACTGCTAGGTGAACAGAGACAGCAGGTGCCTTATGGAAACACACGAAAATATTTCTACTCGTCCTGGGGAATCGAACCAAGGACCTCAATGTGTGAGCTGAGTGCGCTACCAACCGAGCCATATATGCTCCATTCGAATTAATTAAATCTCATTCCTCCTGCACTGTTGTTAATTTGTGCAAGGTCTATGTCAGACCTATTATTGCTAGAGCTGACAGTCATTGTGACAATGTTATCAAGGTCTATGTCAGACTATTATTGCTAGTGCTAACAGTCATGGTGACAATGTTATCAAGGTCTATGTCAGACCTATTATTGCTAGTACTGACAGTCATGGTGACAATGTTATCAAGGTCTATGTCAGACCTATTATTGCTAGTGCTAACAGTCATGGTGACAATGTTATCAAGGTCTATGTCAGACCTATTATTGCTACTGCTGACAGTCATGGTGACAATGTTATCAAGGTCTATGTCAGACCTATTATTGCTAGTGCTAACAGTCATGGTGACAATGTTATCAAGGTCTATGTCAGACCTATTATTGCTACTGCTGACAGTCATGGTGACAATGTTATCAAGGTCTATGTCAAACCTATTATATCTAGTGCTGACAGTTATGGTGACAATGTTATCAAGGTCTATGTCAGACCTATTATTGCTAGTGCTGACAGTCATGGTGACAATGTTATTAAGGTCTATGTCAGACCTATTATTGCTACT
The DNA here is from genome assembly GCA_009830355.1 of Cherax destructor. Taxonomy (NCBI): domain Eukaryota; kingdom Metazoa; phylum Arthropoda; class Malacostraca; order Decapoda; family Parastacidae; genus Cherax; species Cherax destructor. The sequence continues at coordinate 22,267 of WNWK01009933.1, read as the reverse complement.
GCTGACAGCCATGGTGACGATGTTATCAAGGTCTATGTCAGACCTATTATTGCTACTGCTGACAGTCATGGTGACGATGTTATCAAGGTCTATGTCAGACCTATTATTGCTACTGCTGACAGTCATGGTAACGATGTTATCAAGGTCTATGTCAGACCTATAATTGTTAGTGCTGACAGTCATGGTGACAATGGTATCAAGGTCTATGTCAGACCTATTATTGCTAGTGCTGACAGTCATGGTGACAATGTTATCAGAATCATAGGAAAACAGCTTATCAGTAGCAGCAAAAAAAGTATATTTAATAATAATGTTTTTTTCACACTAATAAAACGTAACTCGCAATAGTATTTCTCAATATTCTTTTCAGGAACACATCTTAGCATTTATCTAAGAAAAATGTCCACAAAAATGTTATATTTATAAGGATTTATTTTCATGAAATATCTCCCAAAACTTATTATTTTCAAATGAATAATATTAGGCAAAAAAACTTTTTTCTATGAATAAAACTGAAAAAGATATTATTATAATTCACATTAACTCATTGTTAATATGACTCTTTTCAAGTGTTCAAACATTGTAACTTGTCATTATATAGAAAAAGACGCCAGGCATCATCAGATTAAAATTAATGATCATTCAAGACTTTAAATACATTTATTAAAATCACATAATAATGATCGCTGTTAGCAACTCGTCTTACGAAGTGGCTTGACTTTTAGAGGTAAATATTTATTAGTTTAGATTAACAACTGACTTTATTAAAATATGAAAGTAAAACAGTCTAGAAGCCAGTATTTTTATCAAACATATTCAAAAAAATATAAACATGTGACCAACGAAGTTCTGAGTCATTAAGGTTCAGTGACAAGCTACACAGTTAAAAATAAAACCTTTATTAACAACATAGCTCATTTTCTTATTAGTAATAAAAACACAACCACAATACAGTGGCAATAAATCCACCACATTATTATTATTATTATAATCATGGGGAGCGTTAAACCAGTAGGATTATACAGCACATGTGGGGGGGGGGGATGGAAGGTATTCTGACTCAATTCAGGGAACTGGAACACAGATCCAATTCCCTAGATCAAGAGCCCCTCCCCAACATTAAGGAACCTCCCTCGAGGGGATAAATCCACCACAGCATTATACAAGACTGTAAACAAACCAGGGTACGGGTGGGGTTTGAACCCATGGCGAGTGCATCGTGAAACTCCAGGCCAGGGCGTAACCCACTGGACCAGCTGGCTACAATAAGATTCATCCAACTAGGTATATTTATATACCATAGGGAGGTTAGCACGGGACCCACTGAGACCACAAATACAAGTTTTGATGAATCTTATTGTAGCCAGCTGGCTCAGTGGCTCACGCACTGGCCTTGAGTTTTACAACTCACTTGCCACAGGTTCTATCCCCACCTGTACCGTGGTTTGATTATATAGCCAAAGAATCTTAGCCGGTGGCTAAGGTAAGCCACCCAGCTAACTTAAGTCACCAAAATATCTTGTGATTCAATACTAGACCTCCCAGCATACACAAGGGGGATTACCAATAGACCCCTGGCTGTCTTCAAGAAGGCACTGGACAGGCACCTAAAGTCAGTACCTGACCAACCGGGCTGTGGTTCGTACGTCAGTTTGTGTGTGGCCAGCAGTAATAGCCTGGTTGATCAGACCCTGATCCACAATGAGGCCTGGTCTCAGACCCAGTCACGGGGGCGTTGACCCCCGAAACCCTCTCCAGGTAAACTCCAGGTAGGCCTTATATTCCCGAACCAAACCAAAATATCGAAGCATACAAACCTCTCGACACTGCTAACAAGCTCCTCTCTGCTACTCTCGACACAGGGAGCAAGCACTTCTCTGCTACTCTCAACACAGTGAGCAAGCACTTCTCTGCTACTCTTGACACAGTGAGCAAGCACCTCTCTTCTACTCTCAACACAGGGAGCAAGCACTTCTGTGCTACTATTGACATAGTGAGCAAGCACCTCTCTTCTACTCTCGACACAGGGAGCAAGCACTTCTGTGCTACTCTTGACATAGTGAGCAAGCACCTCTCTTCTACTCTCGACACAGGGAGAAAGCACTTCTGTGCTACTCTTGACATAGTGAGCAAGCACCTCTCTTCTACTCTCGACACAGGGAGCAAGCACTTCTGTGCTACTCTTGACATAGTGAGCAAGCACCTCTCTTCTACTCTCGACACAGGGAGCAAACACCTCTCTGCTACTCTCTCTTTTGCTCTTAAACACACTGTCTTATTGTTAATCTAACACTACACTCATCCCAAACACCGTTAACAAAGTTTAGACGTCTCTCATAATTTCACTAGTTAACAATACAAGTCACATTCTTATCGAAATCGGCTACAAATAGCAACAACCCACCACTCTTCATACACATACCATTCTCGCACTTGCATCTCTCTCTCTCTCTCTCTCTCTCTCTGTTTACACGAGGTTTGACAAGATTAGGGGATCCCTAACTTTATTGACAAGTTAAGGATTCCTAACTTTATTGACATGCTAAGAGCTGTTACCTACATCAGCTCATTTGAAAGCATTTTTATTGTTATGAAACATACAAGTAGGGAACAGGATGAAGTTGGAGCCATTTGTGGGGCAGCATTTTCATTTTATCAACTGACTTTATCTCGTTTATATCATAATGCTGTACGAATGTGTTCCAGACTCAAGTCATCCTGGGGATAAATGATTTCAGATGAAGTGATGTTCTGGAGAAGGTTACAGCCAGAGTGAAGTTGCTGCTTTCTGCCCGTCTTGTGGTATAGAAGCTTGCTTCTCGCTGTCCTCAAAGTGGAGCCAGGTGTGGTACTTAGACAATATTGGCCTTGTACATAACAATAAAACCGCTAACATCGCTCCTGTGTTAAAGGCTCTGCTGAAATGACAGATTATCCAGGATGGGTCCAGGCGAGTGATGAGACGTCTTGCTCTGTTCTCTACTCTGTCAAGCAGTCGCAGATGAGAGAGAGGGGGGGCAGGCAAACCAAGAAAGTGGAGCATACTCAAGGTGTGAGCATACTTGTGCCTACTAATAACTATACGCTGAACCCTAGTTCAAAATATTTTGGAAAATTTAAAAAATACACCGATTTCAATGAAGTTTTTGTTATAAGTTAACAAGGTGGTCAAAGGTCTGTACTAGAAGTTCCATAAAAATTGCCTAAAAATAAAGAGAAAGCAAATAAATACCGAGATTTGAAAAGTCAACACTCTAGCACCTTTCTGGCAGTATTAGTAAAACTTAGAATGTTATAGTTGACTTTACATGAACAATAAAAAGCTAAAAAACAATAATAACGCTGGAAGAGAACAACTTGTCATTATATTGAATCATAAAGAAAATGTTGAATTTTCGTGTTTTAAGAAAATATAAAAATAACTTAAATGATAAAAGCTATTGCAGACAGGGAAACCCGTCCAGAACAATGAATATGAGAGGGAAACGAGTCCAGAACCAAGGAATATGACAGGGAAACCCGTCCAGAACCATGGAATATGACAGGGAAACCCGTCCAGAACCATGGAATATGACAGGGAAACCAGTCCAGTACCATGGAATATGAAATGGAAACCCGTCCAGAACCATGGAATATGACAGGGAAACCTGTCCAGAATAATAAATATGAGAGGGAAACGAGTCCAGAATCAAGCAATATGACTGGGAAAACGGTCGAGAACAGTTTAATATGACACAAAACCCATTCATAACGATGGAATATGACAGGGAAAACTGTCCAGAACGATGGAATATGACAGAGAACCCATCCAAATCAATGGAATATGATAGATAAACCCGTCCACAACGACGGAATATGGCAGGGAAACACGTCAATAACGATGGAATGTGACAGGGAAACCAGTCCAGAACGACAGAATAAGACAGGGAAACCTCTCTCGATCAAAGGAATTTGACAGGGGAACCCGTCCACAATGTGGAAGAATGTGCTCCTACGATAACATGGACTGTATGTTTTGCTAATACTTAGCTTATTGATGAATCCAAGATGTCGCAGCCGTCCCCAACACCTCCACAGAGAATACATCTATGGCCTCATTCTCCACAGGGCTGTAAGGTAAAGTATCAAGTGTGAGTTTATAATTATTGCCCCAAAGGAGCATATGCCCATATCTCAGTCATTTAACAGACTGAAAGGCGGTTTACCCACTGCTTTTGGGCGGAACGCCAACGATTTACCGGGTGATATGATAAATCTGCCTAAAGCAAAATATGCTTTCCTAACTGTGCAGTAGGTGGCATCTAGGTTTAAGCAGACTTACCTGGGTATTTGTAACGAACCCTTAATTCACACCCGGATATCGCTGTCTTGTTTGAAGAACACTGCTGAAGAGTCGCTGCCTGGTTAGACGACGCAAACTCATTGTCCCTTTACGTTCTTTAATGTCAGTCTTTTTGCAGTAGTAAGAAGCTGCACACACTTCTGAATATACCGCGATTTTATACACTAAACGCAAACGCGCTAGAACAGAATTCTTATCCGATTTCCCGACGTTAGTGGAGATTGAGGGAGGACGAACGCATACGACGATGGTCTCTTTGTCCGGTTATAAACCGCGCCGTAGAACCCTTCCCCTTAGGTATCTTAAGTCAATCTACCCTCTCCTGCAGCTCGCAGCCCGGTCAAGCGGCGTCGCTGAGGTCTGCTAAATTTCAACACTTGCAAACCACTGCAACAACTTGCAATTCAAGAGCTCGTGTTCTCTAAATATTTCGATCACTAGAGCACAAGATTATAAAGGCAAGTTTAGTAATGGAAATAACAGTTTTCTATATATCTTTCCTGCTAAGGTAAAGAGTAACATATCTCAATGTCTATCACTCATTACATTAACATATGTTGCAACCCTGGTCAGTTACTACGTGACTCTTGGCTGTTTGGGTCCGTCCATATGTTTTCAATTAAACTGTTGACCAGTAAAGGTTGTTGATCAGGATGCTAGACTCGCCGTCTGGCCCTTTCTAAGGGCCGGAAAGGGTTGAGCCCTTTCTAAGGGCAGAAAGGGTAGGTACCCCCCTCCTTTGGAGAATTTTCTCCACACACAACGTCGGAATATGACATGGAAAATCGGCAAGAATTATGGAATATGAGAGGGAAACCCGTCGGGAACAAAGATATAAGACAGGGAAATCCGTCCAGATCGATTGAATATGACAGAGAAACCCGTCGAGAAGGATGGAATATGACAGGGAAACCCGTCCATATCGATTGAATATTATAAGAGAAACCCGTCGAGAAGGATGGAATATGATACGTAAACCCGTCCACAAGGACGGAATATGACAAGGAAAACTGACAAGAGCGATGGAATATGACAAGGAAACAAGTCCAGAGCAAGGGAATATAATACTGAAATACGTCCAACACGATCGAATATGACAAAGAAACCCCTCTTGAGCAATGGAATATGACAGGGATACCTATACAGTAAGATGGAATATGACAGGGAAATCCTTCCACAATGATAAAATATGACAGGGAAACCTATACAGTAAGATGGAATATGACAGGGAAACCCTTCCATAACGATGGAATATGGCAGGGATACCTATACATTTAGATGGAATATAACAGAGAAACACGCCTAGAACGAATAAATATGACAGGGAAACCGGACCAGAAGGATGGAATATGACAGGGAAACCCAATGAGAACAATGAAATATGATAAGGAAACCCTTCCAGAACGATGGAAAGTGACAGAAATCCATCTAGAACGATGGAATATGACCGGAAAACCCGTTATGAACGATGGAATACAACAGTGAATCCCGTTCAGAAGGATGTAATATGACAGGGAAACCCGTCCAGAACGATGTAATGACAGCGAAAACCGCCGAGAACATTGGAATATGATAGGGAAACCCGTCATGAACAATGGGAAATGAGGAGACATGGCCAGCGCAATGGAACATGACAGGGAAAACCGTCGAGAACAATGGAATATTCCAGGGAAACCCCTCCAGAACGATGGAATGTGACATGGTGTTAAAACGTCGACATCGTAACTTAAAAATAAAAATGTCCTGGCTCCTAAATGGCTGCTCAGTCTGCTGTCTAGGGCCATTAAATTACACTGAAGAAACACAGCCACTCTCAGGCCAGCATGTACTCATATAAATTATGAAGCATGAGTGCAAATAATTAGTATGGTGTTAGGAAGGATACAAAAACTCACCTATATAAAAATATATCTAATATATTAATGAATAACTTATATACAACTTACAATCTACTCCAAAAAACCACCACACTCCTGTTCGCATTAGCTCACTGCTACTAGTGACACAAAATTTTATATATATTTATAAACAGGGAGGCTCCATGACACCCCCCTCCCCCCTTCACTTCTGCCTGGTAGACTAGTTACCAGCTGGCAAAAGCACTTATGGTATACACTAAAAAACCTTACCCAACACCACATACTCACACTCCTACATGTTGCTTCCTCTGCTGTGCGTAACTTACTGCACTAAACACCTCATCTGCTCCTGTCCTGGCCACTCTGCCTCACTGACAGGAATAAAACGCGTCCAGATTCAGAATAATACCGGAGCTATAAAGCATTATTTTTTTATGTAATTTTTTCCTGCAGCACACTGCGTAATACATGGAAACCGTACATAACAATGGAATATGACAGAGAAACCCGTCCAAAACAATGGAATATGACAGGGATACCCGTTCAAAACAATGGAATATGATATGGAGACATTTGCAGCCCAGTGGAATATTATAGAGAAGCACGTCGGGAACAATGGAATATAACAGGGAAACACGTCCAGATAGATGGAAAATGACATGGAACTCGTTGAGAACAATGGAATATGACAGGGAAACCCGTTCTGAACAAAAGAATACGATAGGGAAACTTGTCGAGAATAATGGAATATGACAGAGAAACCCATCCAGAAGAATGGAATATGACATGGTAACTCATTCAGAACGATGGAATATGACAGGTGAACATTTTTATTGTGATGAAATATGAGAGGGGAAACTCGTCTAGGACGATGGGTTATGACAGAGACATACGTCCAGAGCAATGGAATTTGACAGGGAACCCCATCTAGAACGATGGAATATGACAGGAAAGCCCGTCCATAACGAACGAATATGACATGGAAACCCGTCCAGACCAATGGAACATTACAGGGAAACCCGTCCCGATCGACGGAATATACCATGAAAATCCGTCCAGAACGATGCAATACGAGAGGGAGACCCGTACAGGATGACGGAATGTGGCGGGGAAACCCGACCAGAATATAGGATTATGAGAGGAAAACCCGTCCATAACAATAGTAGATGACAGGGAAGCCCGTCCACAATGGAATATGACAGGAAAACCCGTCCACAACTACACAATATGACAGGGAAACCCTTCAAGAACGATGGAATATGACAGGCAAACCTGTTCAAGACGATGGAACATTACAGTGAAACCACCCTAAATGGTGGAATATGACAGGGAAACCCGTTCAGATCTATAGAATCGGAGAAGCGTAAACTCAATATGACAGGAAACCGTCAACAAATATACAGAAACACCTTGCGATGGATATGAAGGAAACCCGTGCAGGACGATGGAAAGTGTAAAGGAAATTCGTCCAGAACGATGGAAATTGGAAAGGAAATTCGATAGAATATGACAGGAAATCCAGTCAAGAACGATTAATATGATCGGGAAACCAGTCCAGAACAATGGAATATGACAAGGAAACCCGTCCAAAACGATGGAATATGACAGAGAAATCTGTGAAGAACAATGGAATATGACAGGAAAACCGTCGAGATCAATGGAATATGACAGAGAAATCCGTGAAGAACAATGGAATATGACAGGAAAATCCGTCCAGAACGATGGAATAACGATGGAAACTGAGAGAGAATCCGTGCAAAGCAATTAAATGAGACACAGAAACCCGACCAGAACATTGGAACATGACAGGGAAAACCGTCGAGAGAAAAACAAATTCAGAACAATGGAATAGACATAGGAAACCTGTCCAGAAGGAATATGACAATGAAATCTGTGAATAGGAAACCCGTCTTACAAAAGGAATATGACAGTGAAATCTGTCGTGACAGTGAAACCCGTCTTGAATAAAGGAATATGACAGGGAAACTCATCGAGAACAATGGAATATGATAGGGAAACCGTGCAGAAAGATGGAATATGACATGGAAGCGCAAGCAGAACGATGGAATATGAAAAGGAACCCCATACAGAACGATCGAATATGACAGGGAAACTCGTCCAGAACGATGGAATATGACACAGAACAAACTTCCAGAGCAATGGAATATGACAGGGAACCCCATACAGTACGATGGAATATGACATGGAATCTCGTCCAGAACGATGGAATATGACAGACAAACCTCCAGAGCAATGGAATATGACAGGAAACCCCATACATAACGATAGGATGTGCCAGGGAAACATGTCCAGAAGGATGGAATATAACAAGGAAACTTGCCCTGAACAATGGAATGTAACAGGGAAACCCGTCCCAATCGACGGAATATACCATGGAAACCCGTCCAGAACGATGGAATGTCAATATAATACGAGAGAGAAACCCGTACAGGACGTTGGAATATGACAGGGAAACATACAGAACGATGGAATTTGACAGGGAAAACCGACAAGAACGATGGAATATGATAGGGAAACTGTAAAGAAATATGGAATATGACATGGAAACCTGAACAAAACAATGTAATATGACAAGGAAACCTTCCAGAACGATGGAATATGACATAAAAAAAACCGTCACGAAAGACGGAATATTACAGAGAAACCCGTCAAAAACGATGGAATATGACATTGAAACTCGTTTAGAACAATAGAATATGATAGGGAAACTAGTCCAAAAAAATGGAATATGAAAGGAAGACCCGTACAGGATGATGGAATATGACACAAAAACCGACCAGAACAATTGAATATGAGAAGGATACCCGTTCATAGCGATGGAAGAAGACAGGGAACCAGTCCACAGCGATGGAATATGACAAGGGAAACCCGTCCATAGCTATGGAATATGCCATGAAAACCGTGCATGACGATTGAATATGACAGGGAAACCCGTCCAGAAAAATGGAATATGACATGGAGACATGTCAAAAACGATGGAATATGAGACGGAAACCCGTCCAGAACATTGAAATATGAGATTTAAACCAGTCCAGAACAATGGAATATGACAGTGAAACACTTCCAGAACGATGGGATATGACTGATATCTGTCGTGACCAATGTAATATGACAGTGAAACTCGCCCTGAACAAAGGAATATGAGAGGGAAACTCATCGACAACAATGGAATATGAAAGGAAACCCGTCCAGAAGGATGGAATATGACACGAAAGCCCGTGCAGTACTTTGGAATATGACAGGGAAACATTTACAGCACAATGGAATATGACAAAGACAAACTTCAAGAGCAAGGGAATATGACAGGGAACCTCACCCAGAATGATGGAATATGGCAGGGAAACTCGTCCATAACAATGGAATATGACAGAAAAACCCAAACAGAATCATGGAATATGACGCAGAAACCTGTCCAGAACGATGGAATATGAGAGGGAAGATCGTATAGGACGATGGAATATGAGAGAGAAAATCGTCCAGAATGATTGAATATGAGAGAGAAACCAGTTCAGAAGGATGGAATATGATCGGAATACCCGTCCAGAACAACTGGGAAGCTTGTCCAGAACGATGGAATATGAAAGGTAAACCCATCTTGATCGAAGAAATATGTAAGGAAAACATGTCCAGAACGATCGAATATAAGAGGGAAACTCGTTTAGAACGGTCGAATATGACAAAAAAACTCCTAAACAATGGAAGATGTCAGGTAATCTCTTCCAGAACTTTGAATATGACAGGAAACCCTAATACGATGGAATATACAAGAAATCGTTAGATAATATGACAGGAAACTTCCACAACGATGGAATATGACAGGATACCCTAAACAGTAAGATCGAATATGACAGGGAAACATGTCCAGCGCAATGGAATATGACAGAGAAACCCGCCTAGAACGAATTAATATTACAGGGAAACCTGTACAGGACGACATAATATACCAGGGAAACCGGACCAGAAGGATAGAATGACAAGGAAACCCATCCAGAACAATGGAAAGTGACAGTGAAATTCATCTAGAACGATGGAATATAACCGGAAAACCGTCAGAACGATGGAATATGACTGGAAACCAGTCCAGAACAAATGAATATGACTGGAAAACCCGTCATGAACTATGGAATATGACAGGCAAATCCGTTCCCGACGATGGAAAATGACAGTGAAACCCCCTAAACGATGGAATATCGAGGAAAGGTAACTCTTCCAAATTGATGGAATATGACAGAGCAATCCATCTAGAACGATGGAATATGAGAGAGAAGCCCGTCCAGAACGATAGAATATGCCAGGGAAACCCGTTTAGAACAATGGAATACGATAAGGAAACCTGTCCAGAAAATTGGAATATGACAGGGAAACCCCTTTAGAAGAATAGAATATGACAGGGAAACCCCTTTAGAAGAACAGAATATGACAGGGAAACCCCTTTAGAAGAATAGAATATGACAGGGAAACCAATACAAAAAATGGAATATGATGATGGAATATGACAGCTAAAACTGACGAGAACAAGAAAATATGAGAAGGAAACCCGGAAACGACGGAAGAAGACTGGGAACCAGTCCAAAACAATGGAAAATGACAGGGAAGCCCGTCCACAACGACGGAATATGACAGGGAAACCGGTCCATAGCTATCTAATATGACATGAAAACCGGACATGGCAATGGAATATGTCAGGGAAACAAGTCCAGAACGATGAAATATGACAGTGATATTTGTCGTGACCAATGGAATATGACAGTGAAACCCGTTCTGAACAAAGGAATATGACAGGGAAACTTATCGACAACAAAGGAACATGGAAGGGGAAGGCGTCCAGAAGGATGGAATATAAAATGGAAGCCAGTTCAGTACCTTGAAATATGACAGGAAAACCTGTCCAGAACGATGAAATATGCAAGGGAAACTTTTCCAGTATATGACAGGGAAACATGTCCTGAACGAAGTAATATGAAAAGGAAACTCATTCAAAACGATTGAATATGATAATGAAACCTGTCCAGAAAGATGGCATGTGAGAAGGAAATCCGTCCAGGACGATGAAATATGGCAGGGAAACCCGTTCAGAAAGATGAAATATGACAGCGAAACCCGTCCATAACGATGGAATATGACAAGGAAACCCTTCTTGAACGACGGAATATGACAGGGAAACCCTTTAAGAACCATGGAATATTACAGGCAAAACCATACCCGATGATGGAACATGACAGCGAAACCCACCCTAAATGATGGAATATGACAGGGAAACCCGTTCAGATCTAAAAATCTGAGAAGGAAACCCGTCTATAACAATGGAATACGACAGGGAAACCCGTCCAGAACGATGGAATATGACAGGGAAACCCATCCAGAAGGATGGAAAATAACATAGTAACCCCTTCAAGACGATGGAATATGACAGAAAAACCCATCGAGAACAATAGAATATGACAAGGAAACTCGTCCAGAACAATGGAATATGACAGGGTACACAGAAAAGGTAAAACCTTTTCCATGCACCGCAAGCCTATGCACAGTGTCATGAATATTCACTACTTTTCTTATCATGCCTCCTCTGTCAAGAAAAGTGTTCTTATCTCCCTCTTTCTCCGTGCTCTCCGCATTTGTGGTCCTCAGTTCCTTGAAGTAGAAATTTATACTCTTCATAATTCATTTTCCCGTCTTGGCTACCCTTCCCATTTCATAGACTTTGCCTTCTCACGTGCTAAACGGACTTTCTTCACTCCCAAACCCTCTACTCCTGGGAACTCTCCTGTCCTCTGCCTTCTCTACATGTCTGGTCTCTCTAATCTCAACAACTCTCTCCGTTCCTTAGATATCAAACTTACTTTTCTAGTTCATACCTCTCCTCCCTCTATAGATTCTCCTGGTGTCTACTCTATTTCTTGCTCCTCCTGTCCTCTTCAGTACTTTGGAGAAACTGGCCGATCTCTTTCTTACAGACTTAGGGAGCACACAAATAGTGTTAGGCTTGCCGACACCAACAATGCTCTTTTCTGTCATCTCAGAGATGACAGTCCTCCTATTGATTGGTTTTCTGCTAAAACTGTCTACCCTACGTCCAACTTTCACAGTCGCCGTCTGGTTGAATCCTCCCTTATACACAACTTTTCCTGTATGAATCTTAACCCTGGCTTTGTCTCTGTAGATGCTTTCCTCTAATAATAATAATAATAATAATAATAATAATAATAATAATAATAATAATAGTAATAATAATAATAATAATAATAATAATAATAATAATAATAATAATAATAATAATAGTAAATAATAATAATAATAATAATAATAATAATAATAATAATAATAATAATAATACTTTATTGAGACATGGTACAATGATACATGGTTGGGTAGACAAGATACATAGTTATTGATGAGATGTACATGCCAAAAGCCCCTAATATGCTGTGCATTGCGGGCATACCCATTACATTGTTAAATGCTCCAAACTTCAGAACACCCGTGACTAAACCTGATTACTTTCCCCTTCTCTCTCTTTCCCCTTTCATCTTTCTTCTTTTTCCTCTGGGTTTTCTTTCTTTTGCCTTGTATTTGTCCTTCATTATTATTTTGTACCTCCTCTGTGTTCTTGCCCCTTCCCTATGTGGGCCGCTAGCTTCCTTGCAGTGTTCCTCTTTCCTAGAATATGACTGACTCCACTACTACTACTACTACTACAACCACTACTACGTCCACTATTATTCCTCCACCACTTTCTTGTTCCCGCCCCTGTCTGCTGGTCTCTATATATACCCCCTCCTACCCTTTTTTTTGTTAGTGTGACTTTGCAAATGGTCCAAGTCAGAGAGAAACGTCGTCGTAAGCTCATCTCTTCTATGTGCGGGTTGTTTGTGCATTGTTCCAGTCACGGAACAATGGAATATGATAGAAAGATGGAATATGATAGAGAAACCCATGCACGATGAAGCAATATGTCAGAAGGAATATGACAGGGAAAAACCGTCCAGAAAAAAAAGAATATGACAGAGGAACCTGACCAGAACGATGGAACATAATAGGGAAATCCGTACAGGACGATGGAATATGAGAGGGAAACCCGTCAAGAGCGAAATATTATGACAGGAAAACATGTCAAGCGCGATCGAATATAAAATGGAAACTCGTCTAGAGTGATCAAATATGACAAGGAACCCCCTCTTGAATGACTGAATATGATAGGGAAACCTCTCCTGAACAACGGAATATGACAGGGAATATCTTCTAGAACGATGGAATATGAGAATAAAACCTATACAGTAAGAGAGAATATGACAGGGAAACAAGTTACATACAATGGAATATGACAGGGAAACAAGTTACAAACAATGGAATATGAAAGGGAAAAATGTCCAGAACGATACAATATGATAAGGAAACCCGTCCACAAAGATGGGTAGTGACAGGGAAATCCATCTAGAATGATGGAATATGACAGGGAGACCGTCGAGAACAATGGAATATGACAGGGAAATCCATTCAGAACGATGGAATATGACAGGAAAACCAATTGAGAAGGATGGAATATGACGAAAAACTGTCCAGAACAATGGAATATGACAGGGAAACTCGTCGACAACGATGAAATATGACAGGAAAAAACGTCAATAACGATGGAATGTGACATGGAAACCGTACAGGACGATGTAATATGACAGGGGAACATGTCCAGTGTGATGAATTATGAGAGGGAAAACTCGTCTAGGACGACTGAATATGACTGAGACAAAAGTCGAGGGCAATGGAATATGACAGGGAACCCCATCCTGAACGAAGAAATATGACAGGGAAACCCATCCATAACAATAGCAGATGACAGGGAAACCCTTCAAGAACGATGGAATATGACAGGCAACCCCACTCAGATCCATGAAATATGAGAAGGAAACCTGCAATGGAATATGACAGAGAAACCCGTCCAGAACGATGGAATATGAGAGGGAACCCGTCCAAATCAATGGAATATGACAGGAAAACCCGAACAGAACTACGGAATATGACAGGGATACCCGTCCAAAACAGTGGAATATGATATGGAGACATTTGCAGCTCAGTGGAATATTATAGAGAAGCCCGTCGGGAACAATGGCATATAACAGGGAAACACGTCCAGATAGATGGAATATGACATGGAAACCCGTTAAGATCTATGGAATCTGCGATGGAAACCCGTATAGGACGATTGAATATGACGGAAAAACTGTCCATTGCAAAGGAATATGACAGAAACTCATTCAGAAAGAAGGAATATGACATGGAAACCCATATAGGACGATGGAATATGAGAGGGAAACCTATACAATAAGATAAAATATGAGAGGGAAACAAGTTTCAAACAATGGAATATGACAGGGAAACACGTTCATGACTATGGAATATGAAAAAGCAAACCCGTCTTGAACGAAAGAATATGTCAGGGAAACATGTTCAGCACGATCGAATATAAGAAGGAAGCTCGTCTTGAACGATCGAAAATGACCAAGAAACCCCTCCTGAGCAACGGAAGATGACAGGTAATCTCTTCCAGAAGGATGGAATATGACAGGCAGGGAAACATGTCCTACACGATTAAATATGAGAGGGGAAACTCGTCTAGGACGATGGAATATGACAGAGACAAAAGTCCAGAGCAATGGAATTTGACAGGGAACCCCATCCAGAACGATGGAAAATGAGAGGAAAACCAGTCCAGAACGAAAGAATATGACAGGGAAATTCGTTCCCAGCGATGGAATATGACTGAGAAACCCTTCCAGAACAATGGGATATGACAGGGAAACCCATACAGTACATGGAATATGACAGGGAAACTAGTCTAAGACGATGGAATATGAGAGGGAAACCCATCCAGAACGAATCAATATGACAGGAAAACCTGACCAAAAGGATGGAATAAGACAGGGAAACCCGTCCAGAACGATAAACTATGAAAAGGAAATTGCTCCAGAACGGTAGAGTATGACCAGAAAACCAGTCCAGAACAATCGAATATAATAGGACATCCCTCCTTAACGACGAATAGGGCAGGGAAACTCGACCATAAAATGGAATTGACAAGGAAACCCGTCCAAATTGATGGAATATGACAGAGCAATCTGTCCAGAACGATGGAATATGACAGGGAAACCCGTCCAGAACAATGGAATATGACTGGAAAACTCGTCCAGAACAATGGAATATGACAGGGAAACCCGTCCTGGACGAAGGAATATGAGAGGGAAACCTGTCCAGAACAATGGAACATGACAGGGAAACTCATCCTGATCGACGGAATATACCATGAAAACCCGTTCTGAACGAAGGAAAATCACAGGGAAACATGTCCAGCGCGATGGAATACGAGAGAGAAACCTGTACAGGACGTTCGAATATAACAAGAAAGCCCGAGCAGAACGATGGAATACGACAAGGAAATCTATACAGAACGATGAAATATGACAGGGAAACCTGACCAGAGCAATGGAATATGACAGGGAAACTGTCCAGAAAAATGGAATATGTATTATGCAGTGTGCATTTAAAACACTAAAATTTAAAAAAAAAAAAATGCTTTATAGTTCCGGGATTTGTACTGAAACCGAACGCATTATTTCTGGTCAGTGAGAGTGGCCAGGAGAGGAGAGAGTGAGGTGTATTGTGTAGTAGGTGAAGCACAGCAGAGGGACCAAGATGTAGTTGTGTCAGTAGGTGAAGCACAGCACAGGGACCAAGATGTAGTTGTGTCAGTAGGTGGAGCACAGCAGAGGGACCAAGATGTAGTTGTGTCAGTAGGTGAAGCACAGCAGAGGGACCAAGATGTAGTTGTGTCAGTAGGTGAAGCACAGCAGAGGGACCAAGATGTAGTTGTGTCAGTAGGTGAAGCACAGCAGAGGGACCAAGATGTAGTTGTGTCAGTAGGTGGAGCACAGCAGAGGGACCAAGATGTAGTTGTGTCAGTAGGTGAAGCACAGCAGAGGGACCAAGATGTAGTTGTGTCAGTAGGTGAAGCACAGCAGAGGGACCAAGATGTAGTTGTGTCAGTAGGAGGTTTGGTGAGTTTTTTTTAGTGTATATTATAGGTAATTTTGTTTGTGTTTAAGTCCTCTCATGTTTATCTGTAAGGCCTTAGTATACAGAGGCCTGTTTAAGTTTTGGGAGAGTATTATATGGTGTTTTTGCCTGCTGGTAGACAGACCGGCAGAAGGAGGGGTTGTCATGGAGCAGTGGGAGGGAAGACGGGGTGTCATGGAGCAGTGTGAGGGAGGGGTGTCATGGAGCAGTGTGAGGGGAGGGTGTCATGGAGTAGTGTGAGGGGGAGGGGTGTCATGGAGCAGGGGAGGGGAGGGTGTAATGGAGCAGTGTGAAGGGGAGGTGTCATGGAGCAGTGTGAGGGGATGGGGTGTCATGAAGCAGTGTGAGGGAGGGTGTCATGGAGCAGTGTGAGGGGGAGGGTGTCATGGAGCAGTGTGAGAGGGAGGGTGTCATGAAGCAGTGTGAAGGGGAGGGGTGTCATGGAGCAGTGGAGGAAGAGGGTGTCATTGAGGAGTGTAGAGGGATGGGGTGTCATGGAGATGTGTGAGGGAAGGGGTGTCATGGAGCAGGGGAGGGAGGGGTGTAATGGAGCAGTGTGAGGGAGGGTGTCATGGAGCAGTGTGAGGGGAGGGTGTCATGAAGCAGTGTGAGGGGAGGGTGTCATGGAACAGTGTGAGGGGGAGGGGTGTCATGGAGCAGTGTGAGGGGAGGGTGTCATGGATCCGTGTGAGGAGAGGGGTCATGGAGAGCTGTGAAAGGGAGGGTGTCATGGAGCAGTGTGAGGGGAGGGTGTCATTGAGGAGTGTGAGGATGGGTGTCATGGAGCCTGTGAGGGAGAGGTGTCATGGAGTAGTGTGAGGGAGGGTGTGTAATGGAGCAGTGTGAGGGAGGGTGTCATGGAGCAGTGTGAGGGATAGAGGTCATGAAGCAGTGTGAGGGGGAGGGATGTCATGGAGCAGTGTGAGGAGAGGGTGTCATGGAGCAATGTGAAGGAGGGGTGTCATGGAGCAGTGTGAGGGGAGGGGTGTCATTGAGAGTGTGAGGGAGGGGTGTCATGGAGCAGTGTGAGGGGAGGGGTGTCATGGAGCAGTGTGAGGGGAGGGGGTGTCATTGAGGAGTGGAGGGGAGAGGGTGTCATGGAGCAGTGTGAGGGGAGGGTGTCATGGAGCAGTGTGAGAGGGAGGGGGTGTCATGGAGCAGTGTGAGGAGGGGGTATCATGGAGCAGTGTGAGGGGAGGGTGTCATGGAGCAGTGTAAAGGAGAGGGGTGTCATGGAGCAGTGTGAAGGGGAGGTGTCATGGAGCAGTGTGAGGGAGGGGTGTCTGAGGAGTGTGAAAGAGATGGGGTGTCATGGAGCCGTGTGAGGAGAGGGTGTCATGGAGTAGTGTGAGGGGAGGGTGTAATGGAGCAGTGTGAGGAGGGGTGTCATGGAGCAGTGTGAGGGATGGGGTGTCATGGAGCCGTGTGAGGAGAGGGTGTCATGGAGCAGTGTGAGGGAGGGGTGTCATGGAGCAATGTGAAGGAGGGGTGTCATGGAACAGTGTGAGAGGAGTGGGTGTCATTGAGGAGTGGAGGGGAGGGTGTCATGGAGCAGTGTGAGGAGGGTGTCATGGAGCAGTGTGAGAGGGAGGGGTGTCATGGAGCAGTGTGAGGGGAGGGGTATCATGGAGCAGTGTGAGGGAAGGGGTGTCAAGGAGCAGTGTAAAGGAGAGGGTGTCATGGAGCAGTGTGAAGGGAGAGGTGTCATGGAGCAGTGTTAGGGAGGGGTGTCATTGAGGATGTGAAGGGAGGGGTGTCATGGATCAATGTGAAGGGGGGGGTGTCATGGAGCAGTGTTAGAGGGGGGGGTGTCATGGAGCAGTGTGAGTGGGAGGGGGTATCATGGAGCAGTGTGAGGGGGAGGGGGTCTCATGGAGCAGTGTGAAGGGGAGGGGGTGTCAAGGAGCAGTTTGATGGGGAGGGAGCGTCATGGAGCAGTGTGAAGGGGAGGGGGTATCATGGAGCAGTGTGAGGGGGAAGGGGGTGTCATGGAGAAGTGTGAAGGGGAAGGGGTTGTCATGGAGCAGTGTGCTAGTGAGCTAATGTCAACTTGAGAGTTGTGATGTTGCTAGTAGTAGAGTACCTTGTATATACGTTACTATTAATATATATTCTATTTTTGTATAGGTGAGTTTTAGTGTCCTTCCTTATACTACATTGACTAGTTACATTTATCCTTCATATTCTGTATGAAGGTACATGCTGGCCTGCAGTATGAAGGTACATGCTGGCCTGCAGTATGAAGGTACATGCTGGCCTGCAGTGGCTGCCTTCTCGTAATTTAAATGAACCTAGACAGCAGGTTAAGCAGACTCTGGGAGCCAGCATATTTGATTTAAGTTACGAGTCAAAGTTGTAACAATATGATAAAGAAGAGAAACTTCTCCAGAACAATGTAATATGACAAGGAAACCTTCCAGAACGATGGAATATGACAGGGAACCCCATCCAGAACGATGTAATATGACAGGGAACCCCATCCAGAACGATGTAATATGACAAGGAAGCCCTCCCAGAACAATGGAATATGAAAGGAAAACTCATCCAGAACGATGGGATAAGACAGGAAAACCCGTCCAGAACGACAGAATATGACAGGGAAACCCGAACAGAACAATGGAATATAACAGGGGAACCCGTCCCGAGCAATGGAATGGGACATTGAAACTTGTCCAGCGTGATGGAATTTGACAGAGAATCCCTTCGAAAACGATGGAATATGATAGGGAAACCCGTTAAGGATGATGGAATATGACATGGAAAACCGTCTCAAAGAATCTCATCCAGAGAGATGTAATATGACAGGTAAGCCCATCCAGAACGATGGAATATGAGAGGTAAACCCGTAGAGGACGATGGAATATGACAGGGAAACTCCTCCAGAAAAAAATAAAATTGATATGGAAACCCGTCCTGAACAAATGAATGTTACACGGAAACGTCCAGAACAACGGAATATGACAGAGAAACCTATCAAGAACGATGAAATATGAGAGGGAATCCCGTCCAGAGCAATGGAATATGACAGGGAAACTCGTCCAGAACGATGGAATATAACAGAGAAACCCGTCCAGTACAATGAAAAATGACAGAGAATCCTGTTCTGATCGATGGAATTTGACAGGGAAACCTGTCCAGAACGATGGAATATGACAGGGATACCCGTTGTGAACGATGGAATATGACTGGGAAAAACGTCCAGAACGACAGAATATGACAGGGAAATCCGTCCAGAACGATGGAATATGACAGGAAAATACGACCAGAAGGTTAGAATATGAGGGGAAAATCCATAAAGGACGAAGGAATATAACAAGGAAATCCATGCAGAACAATGGAATATGAGAGGGAAACCCATCCAGAACAACAGAATATGACAGGGAGACCCGTCCTGAACGAAGGTATAAGGCAATGACATTCGTGCTAATAAATGAATATGAGGCAGAAACATATCCGGAACGACTTAATATTACAGGGAAACCCGTTCAAAACTACGGAATATGACAGGAAAACACGTCCAGAACGATTGAATGCGACAGGGAAAACCGTCCAAAACAATGAAAGTGGCAGAGAAACCCTTCCAGAACGATGGAATATGAGAGGAAATAACATCCAGAAACGTGTCCCGAACAATTGAAACTGACAGGAAACCCTATCTTGAACAATGGAATATTAAAAGGAAACCCGTCATGAACGTTGAAAAATGATTGGGAAACCTGTCTTAAACGATGGAATATGACAGGAAAACCCGTCATGAACTACGGAATATGACAGCGAAACCGGTACCCGACGATGGAATATGACAAAGAAACATGTACAAAGTAATAGAAAACGACAAGGAAAGAAGTCCAGAACGATTGAAAATGACATCAAAACCCATACAGGACGATCAAATATGACAGGGAAACCCGCCCTGAACGATGGAATGTGACATCAAAACCCATCCAAAACAATTCAATATGACAGGGAAACCCATCCTGAACGATGGAAGATGACAGGAAAGCATGTCCAGAATGATGGAATATGACAGGGAAACCCGTATAGAACAATGGAATACGAGAGGGAAACCTGTCCTGAGCAATGGAATATGACAGGGAAACCCGTCGAGAACGATGGAATATGACAGGGAAACGGGTGCAGAACAATGGAATATGACAGAGACACCCGTTCAGAGCAAAGGAATATGACATGGAACCCCGTCTAGAATGATGGAATATGAAAGGGAAAGCCGTCCAGAACGACGGATGAATGAGGGAATATGACAGGGAAACACGCCCAGAACAATGGAATATGACAGGGAAATCTCTCCTGAACGATGGAATATGATAGGAAAACCCGTCAAGAACAATGGAATATGATAGGAAAACCCGTCCTGAACTACTGAATATGACACTTAATCTCGTCCAAAACGATTGAATATGACAGGGAAGCCCATCCAAAGCGATGGAATATGACAGGTAAACCCGTCGAGAACAATGGAATATGACAGCGGAACCTGTCCTAAACGATGGAATATGACAGGGAAACCCGTCCAGAACAATGGAATATGACAGGAAAACACGTCCAGAACAATAGAATATGACAGGAAAACACGTTCTGAATTACGGAATATGACAGGGAAACCCGTCAAGAAGGACGGAATATGACAGCGAAACCCGTGTTCGCCGACAAGAACACTCATCCCACGAACACGGAACACCACTGTCCTAGGAGAAAACCTGGACTCCAGGCTTAGATTACACACTCACATAAACGCCAAAAGAGCCATGGCCATTTCTGGCCTTGAGCGACTATACAAGCTCAGAGGCTCTCACACTAAACTACACCTGTACAAGGCCCTCATACGGCCACTTGTCTCATATACACCTCTTGCTCTTTCTCTTGCTGCAAAGACTGATGTCTTGAAACTTCAGCGAATTCAGAACCTTGCATTGAGGTGGGTGCTGGGCGTGGCATGGGCGTGCATTGCGGTGGGTTGCTGGCCGTGGCATGGGACGACAAGCGAGTC
Organism: Cherax destructor; assembly: GCA_009830355.1. NCBI lineage: Eukaryota > Metazoa > Arthropoda > Malacostraca > Decapoda > Parastacidae > Cherax > Cherax destructor. The sequence continues at coordinate 972 of WNWK01009933.1, read as the reverse complement.
TCTCCACATCAGGACTGGCACCCCGGCGCTGAACATGTTCTGGAAAGAACTCAGTGACAGGCAGATTGACCAACTAGAAACCCACCATGACACATGGACAACCTACCTCGACGGCCTGATAACCCTCTAAACCTCTTCCAATCCCTATACAATCCTGCTCCTCCCCCTCTATATTTCTTACCTCTAATCTCAACTTCTGCCCTCTGCAGGGGTGCACATTAAAGACATCCTTTTTTTTATTTTTTTACCAAGGCAGCTTTCCATGTTTCCCTCTCCTACCCATATCTTAGCATTGAGAAACAGACAACAGCAAACTTGCGCATGGCGGTCTGGCGACACCTTTACGATTGTTCTTTGTCACCCAAAACTCTGTCCGGTGGTGTCACTGCGCTTGATACAGTGTTGCAGTCACCATGGTCTAACACTATGCTTGATACAGTGTTGCAGTCACCACAGTCTAACACTATGCTTGATACAGTGTTGCAGTCACCATGGTCTAACACTATGCTTGATACAGTGTTGCAGTCACCAGGGTCTAACACTATGCTTGATACAGTGTTGCAGTCACCACAGTCTAACACTACGCTTGATACAGTGTTGCAGTCACCACGGTCTAACACTATGCTTGATACAGTGTTGCAGTCACCACGGTCTAACACTACGCTTGATACAGTGTTGCAGTCACCACGGTCTAAAACTACGCTTGATACAGTGTTGCAGTCACCAGGGTCTAACACTATGCTTGATACAGTGTTGCAGTCACCACAGTCTAACACTATGCTTGATACAGTGTTGCAGTCACCACGGTCTAACACTACGCTTGATACAGTGTTGCAGTCACCACGGTCTAAAACTACGCTTGATACAGTGTTTCAGTCACCAGGGTCTAACACTATGCTTGATACAGTGTTGCAGTCACCACAGTCTAACACTATGCTTGATACAGTGTTGCAGTCACCACGGTCTAACACT